>BLSH010172922.1:293872-308482 GCA_018402905.1 Glandirana rugosa
TTATGGTTCACAAAAGGCATAATCAACCCTCTTAGTTCATTTATCTGTGATTCAACCTTCCTTAGTTTGAACTGTCTCCTTTATTAGTATCCTTTATTATTAGCCAATATTATCAAAAGGAGACAGTTCAAACTAAGGAAGGTTGAATCACAGATAAATGAACTAAGAGGGTTGATTATGCCTTTTGTGAACCATAAAGACTATAAGGATAAAGAGAAAGAATTACAGGATATGATTACCAAGTATGATGCCAACATACAGAAGAAGAAACAAAAGAAATACAAAAGGGATGTACTGGATTACACAAATAAGAAAGTATACAAATGGCAAGATGATCTAGTAGCAACTGGAATGGAAGTAAGATCGGACATATCCACTCTGGATGAGTCACTGGATGAGACAGGGGAAGGGAGATTTGAAGAAGACCCAAGAACACCTCTCCACACAACCCCATATACACCCAGAATCAATACAAGACCTCCCACCAGAGAATTGCGAGCACCAGAATGGAATCAGGAATGGAGGGGTAACAGAAGAGAAGAACCCAGGACCCCCAGGTTTAACATTCCTATACACAACAGATACTCACCCCTACAATATAGGGAACCTATGTACCCCAGGGAACCTGATAGGAACAGAAGACCTAGAGAGGAATATTATGACAGAAATAGAAGACCCAGAGAAGAACAACATGAAAATTTTTTTCAGGGAAGAATGGGATGGAGACCACCTGGACAATGGAGGAATTATGGTCCACCGCCATATACACACAACAGATGGCACAGGAATTCGTGGAACCAAACCAGGCAGAACAATACATACAGAGGGAGAGACACCTGGCAACAAGAGAGAGGAGGATATGGACCCAACCAGGAACACGGAAGACCCATGAGAAGGAACAATCAACAGGAAGAGAGAGAAAGGAGTACAGAAAGAAACCCAGAAAGAGAGGAACACGAGGAGGGAGGAAGAAAGCGAAGAAGACAACATTAGGAGAAGGAATTTTTAACCTGAGCAACGCCCATTTTACAGATGATGAACTGAGAGTTTTGGATTTAGGCTTAAAATATGCCCCAGAGAAAAATATAAATGAATTTGAAATATACATAGATTTGCAAAGATTTATTAGAAAATTAAATCTGAAGAAGCATTTTGCGTTAAATAAGTTACCAGAGAATCAGGAAAAACCAATGTACAAACAGACCACCTTAAGGAACAATTCAACGTTCAACCCCAAGGTGCCCGGGAGTGAATGCATAGGGGCTTTTAGGAAAATGGTAGAAAAAGACTTCAGGATGTTAGGCAAAGAAAAAACCAAAAAAGGAAACATATGGAACACGATTAAAAAACTCGGCGAGAAAAAAGACGTGGTGATAAGACCCGCTGATAAAGGAGGCGGAATAGTAATTCTAAATAAGAAGGATTATGAAAAAGAAATGGTCAACCTTTTGAGTGTGGAAGGGACATACAGGAAATTAAAGAAGAACCCGAAGAAAGAGTTGGAGAAAAAACTTAGAACATATATCAAAAAAGGAAAAACACTGGGGATATTAAACAAAAAGGAGGCAAGATTTCTCATCCCAGAGTCTACGAAAACCCCGGTAATTTATTACCTACCAAAAATTCACAAAAACATCACCACACCACCAGGGAGACCCATAATTAGCGGCATCCAATCGCTATTTTCAAGACTAGGTGAATACTTGGACCAATATCTGAAACCCCTAGTAAAGGAAGGACGGTCACACTTAAAGGACAGCACACAACTAATTCTAGAGCTAGAACAAATGAATAAAACAGAGAATTGCATCCTAGCAACCGTAGACGTTAATTCTCTCTACACTAATATTATACAGAGGGACGGTTTGAAAGGAGTAGAGAAGGCTCTGCATGAGAGGACGAATTTAAAACAAGAACAAATTGAATACATTTTAGAGGGGTTGAAGTTAGCAATGAATAACAATTATTTCTGGTATAATCACGACTACTACGTACAGGAGAAAGGAGTTGCGATGGGTGCTAGATATGCTCCGAGTGTAGCAAACTTATTTATGGACATGTGGGAGGAGAAGTACATCTACAATGCAAGAAGACCGGAGCTGAAAATGTATCGAAGATATATTGATGATATTATCATCATATGGGAAGGCACTAGTGACACTTTAGGACAATTTTTGGATCAAATGAACAACAACATATACGGTATCAAATTTACGGGAGAATTGAATAATGAAGGTCTGAATTATCTTGATCTGTACATCTTCAAAACCGGTGATAAAATAGCGACGAGAACATATTTCAAAACAACGGACCGTAACGGGTACATCCCTATTTCGAGCTGCCACCATCCCAGATGGAAACAGAACATTCCAAAAGGACAGCTATTAAGAATGAGGAGGAATTGCCATAATGAAGAAGACTTCGAACTACAAGCAGAGACCCTAATTAAGAGGTTCGAACAAAAAGGATACCAAAGAAATGAATTGATTAAAACTAAGGAAAATGTTAGAAAAATATCAAGAAAAGATATACTGATGAAGAAAAATGAAGATAAGAAAAAGACCAAGGAGGGAATTAATTTCATTACGGGATACAGCAAGCAATATAAAAAGGTAGAGAAGATTATTGGAAAATATTGGCCCATCCTAAAAATGGATAGAACCATAGGGAAAATTATTCCTAAAAAACCATCCTTTATATACAGAAGAGCTCGTAACCTCAGGGATTGCCTGGTCCAGAATGTCATTAATCCTCCGAGGAGGGTACAATTAATACCTGGTCTGAAAGGATTCTTTCGGTGTTCCAAATGCCTCCCATGTAGAACCACAAAAAAGCAGCCTAAGAAAAAAGAAAGTTTTAAGTCCAACACTAACAACAAGGAATACAAGATAAAAGAAACCATTACCTGCAATAGCACCCACGTAACATATGTTTTGGAGTGCCCCTGCCGCCTTCAGTATGTAGGCAGAACAACAAGGCCTCTACATAAACGAATTGCAGAACACGTTAGAAATATAAAGAAAGGTTTCCCGAAACATAACCTCTCCAGGCATTTTGATGAGATGCACCAAAGAGACCCCAGCAAGCTTACCTTCTATGGCATTGATAAAATAAAAGATAACTGGAGAGGAAATAATAAGAAAATAGAGGTTTCTCAAAATGAAACCCGTTGGATTTACCTTTTGGATTGTTTGAAACCCAAAGGATTGAATGTGGATATAGATCTGAACTGTTTTATTTCCAATTTTTAATGTTTTTAGGGAAGCCTCCTTTTAAGTGAAAACTTTTTAAGTGACAACATTTTAGATAAGACACGAGCCTTCTCATCCACATCCATGAGAAATGAAGCACACCAAAGCTTTTTAGTTCATTTTAATGATATAATTTACATAGTGTATTTACCTTCTCATTTATCTTCTATTTATCTTCTCATCTATTTCTCATAGGTCTATAACAATATCTCAACCGCTATATATAGAGACACACGGCCCATTTTTGACAATGTTTATAATAATAATAATTCTAATGATGAATTAATCCATATAGAAAAGAGGGGTGTATATAAGCACAACTGACTGTCAGATAAATATATACACATAACTAGGAGCCTCCTTGCCCACATCCAAGAAATCTTTTGCCACTCATATAACTCTCTCATATGTGACTGAACATATTTTACAATGCCTCCCTCCATATTTGGGTTATAATTAGACATAATACTATTATCATCCATTTATTAATTAATATTGTTTCGTGAAAATATTTAAGCGCCCCGATATAATGTATGCATTTATTTAAACACCACATAATCTAGCACATGTCAAGGATTTTTATTTTACTTCTACTTGTCGGAAAAAGTTTTATAGCACCCGCTTTTATTTTCAAATATATATATGCTAACATCGATAATTTTACCCAATTTTTGATATATTTTTTACCCTATCCTGAACCAACATACTTTATTGACCTTCTCGTAATTTTATATAATTTTATTTAACTTCTAAATCATATACCGTCACCGTTCTAATATTTTTAATTGCCTGCCCATATATATTTTTATATATTTTTATATAATTTTATATATTTTGAACCGCCTGCCTATTTATGTTGAACTTATTTTACAAAAAAGGAAATGTTTTTCTTAAACCTTCTCGTCCACATCATCATTGAAATTTCCAATGATAACGTGACACGTACGGACAATACTATGCAACAGGTAGAAATTCATTGATTGATGTATTGTAATGGGGAAGGTATATCCCCTTCTTGAAGCCTAGCAACAATACGCGAATATAACAATGAATAAGAAAATAACAGTATCACAACGTGAAATTGTAAAGTGTACAAGATATATCTCCGCCCATTCAAAACCTTCAAAGTAACATGATTGGGTCTTAAAAGGTTCCCGCCCCTCTGGGCTATTATATAGAGTTAAATTTTCTCCTTCGGCCACAGCCTCAGATGACGTCGGTTATGACGAAACGCGTAAGGCGTGGCCTTTCATACGTGATTGTCTGAATCAGTGTGCGAAGCTCTCACAGCAGAAGGAGCGTTCAGCGGCAGGAGGAAGGGATATATACCTTCCTCAAGCAGGCAGGGCCTGCAATTCTGATACAGCGAGCCCGATCCTCTGTTGGAAAGACATTTTAATCTGAAGTTTTTAATATTATGTTTTGGACATCATTTCTTCGAACAATAAAGTCCTAAATATTCAAAATACTACACAATCGGAGGATTTTTTCTGCTCTGTTTTTCTGGTCAAAAACCTGGTGGGAAGCGGATTGGCGCCCGGAGTGGATGCAGGACTGCCACGTCCAGAGAAAGGAAACCCGGATCCAAGGATAGGAGAAAAGTGCGATCAGCTGGAGGAGACCCAGAACCGAGGAGGAAAAAGACCTCATTTACCACAGGCGGTTTACCCCTGCAGGGGTGGGGAAAGCTGGTAAGTGCGGGCACAGGAGGGGAGCACGAGTCACATCTCTATATTGGATATAACATCGAGCACCAAAGTCACCTTTTTGAATGAAATCTACAATATTAATGACCACAGTATACCATTGTTATTGAGAATCTCTACGGATCATCAGCATCTTCATATTTTGGGATTTTCTTATTAATTACGGACTTTTACGGACTACGGACCACCTACGGACTTCTTTATAAAACTTATTTTAACATATAACGTACATACACATTTAGAGCCTCTATAAATCATTAATGGTTTTGATTATTGTGAAGTTTTAATAATTACGGGCTTTTACGGATTACGGACTTTTTACGGATTTTTTACGGATCACAAAAAAATTTTTTTACGAATCACATCATATTATATAAGTTTTTCATCTCTCACATTATTTATTTATTTATTTACTCACTCATCCTTTATACACTTAATATATGATATTTTCTTGATGAATTTTGCACAATTTTGCACTAACTTTATATTAATTCAAAAAGTTCAGTAATTTAAAAGACAGCGCCATCTCCAAATACAGACCTCATTCACACCTGTTTTCAAGAGTTAAAGGGATATTAAACTTTCAGCAGCCAATGTAATCATTTACTGAGTATGCATCTTCTCAGAGGGCTGACATCTGCCCCCGGTCTTCTTTACGGGTTCGCGGCCTCCGGCTACATGAGTGGCCGGGGGCGTGATGATGTCACACCCGCGCATACGCATTTACAGCACAGGCTCTGAAGGTCTGGCACTGTGCAAGTTTAGGAGATAGTCACAGTACCTACAGGTAAGCCTTATTATAGGCTTACCTATAGGTGCAAGTGGTGTAACAGGGTTTACTACCACTTTAAAGTGGGAGGGACTGAGATTCCCCTCTGACAGCAGCGGTCACGTGTAAATCGGCAATGTGAAATAAGGTATTTAGCTGCAGAATTTAAAAAAAAACACATACACATAGTTACATAGTAGTTAAGGCTGAAAAAAAGACAATAGTCCACCCAGTTCAGCCTGTGTAGTATATCTTGTTATAACAGAGGGGCTGGCAGTAATTGTGATCACTAACCTTACTGCCACACAGAATTGCATCAGGAGGGGAGGGGAGGGGCGGGTTTGTCGATCGCCACACACACTAGGAAGTGACAGGCAGGGAGAAAATAAGAGACTCTAAACACAGCGGGATGACAGAGGCATGTAAACTGACCACGGTATCATGGATCAGCAGCCATGATTACCGTGGTCAGCACAGCTAGGGGGACACAGGAAAGATCAGGATCAACCAGGTATTTTACAGCATTGAAAGGGACAAATGACACTGCACAAGCACTATGCGCTTTAACATGCTTTAACCTCTTCAGCCCTGGAAGTATTTACCCACTTCCTTGTCAGAGCATTTTTTGCGATACAGCACTGCGTTGCTTTAACTGATAATTGCGTGGTCGTGCGACGTTGTACCCAAACAAGATTTGAGTCCTTTTTTCCTACAAATAGAGCTTTCTTTTGGTGGTATTTGATCACCTCTGCGGTTTTTATTTTTTGCACTATAAGAAAGAGCAACAATTTTGAAAAAAAAAAACATTTTTTTTTCCTTTTTGCTATAACACATATCCCAAAAAAAAGTAAAAAAACTAATTTCTTCCTCAGTTTGAGCCGATATATATTCTACATATTTTTGGTAAAAAAAAAAAATCGCAATAAGCATATATTGATTGCTTTGCCCAAAAGTTATAGCGTCTACAAACTATGAGAATTGATTTATGGCATTTTTATTATTATTATTTTCTTTTTACTAGTAATGGCGGCGATCTGCGATTTGTAGCGGGACTGCGACTTTGCAGCAGACAGATCGGACACTTTGGACACTTTTTTGGGGCCAATGACATTTATACAACGATCCGAGCTAAAAATAGCCACTGGTTACGGTATAAATGTCACTGGCAGGGAAGGGGTTAACACTTGGGGGCGATCAAAGGGTTAACTGTGTTCCCTCTGTGGTGTTTCTAACTGTATGGGGGCTTGGCTGACTGGGGGGGGGGGGAGGAGAGAGATTGCTGTTCCCTATCACTGGGAACAAATGATCTCTCTCAACTCCCCTGTCAGAATGGGGATCTGCTTTGTTTACACTCACAAGTCCTTGTTCTGGCTGTCTCCGGAGCGATTGCGGATGGCCGGCAGACATCGATTCCACCCCACCTGCTGATTGGCTGCCCCGCTAACCATTTGCTCCCATGCCCATCGGCTGGTCGGCAAGTGGTTAAAGGAACAGGATTTTTTTTTTAGAACTACAACCTCTTTAACTCTTTCCCCTGAATACCAGATGTTCAGGCAAGCAGTACTGAGAGAGCAAGTGGCGACAGCATTGAAAGTTGTGAACTGAAAGTACTTTACCAAATTTGCTGGGGAATGTTTATTTTATTCTCAATGTGGTAAACTAAAAAAAAAAACTGAAGATCTCTGGCCTGACCCCCCGGAGGATTGTGCAAGTTGTGATGTTTTATACGATTCTGACTACCTTCCTGAAGGTCCAGCCCTGGATTTTCTAAATTAGGACCTTTTTGATCATGTCGGCCAAGCTGCCATTAGAATTACAGCAGGCAGCGCTGTGTTTTGGCCTATGCCAACAAAGCCCAGACCTAAGGTGGCACTTTGCAGCACTTTCTGCCCCCATCCCCCACACAAAAAAAAGCCCTCCCCTCCTCCCGCTGTAAAACAGTCGCCGGCGGCTTTTGTGTAGCATCAGTGTTATTACTAAAATAATAATAATAATTTATTTACTCCATAAAGCGGCCGGTGACTTTCCAGACTGGCATGTAATACAGCTGGCGAAGGTGGAGCACCTCCTGCATGGCATCCTTACATCTGGCCCGGGCTCTATGTTGACTCGATAGGAGAGAGGAGGAAGAGGGGATCCTAGGGGAAATAAGTGTTTCCAACATGGGAACTACTTATCACACATGGATAGCAAATGTGCACCACTACAACAGGAAACAGCACTACAAAAAGCAGCCAAGTGTCTAAACGCCCACCATTCATTTTGGATCCTAAGATTTACATGGACATTAGATGACAGTCTCCCAACCTAAAAGAAGGGAATGTCAGTGGAACAAGCCTTACATTTAAATAGGTAAACCTTCTTTTTTTAGCCAGACAAATGCAAGATAATGGGCTTTTGGAGGAAGACTTCCTTGTTTCTTGACAAACAAGGAAGTGTTCTCCCAAAATTTTGTTTGCCAGATAAAATGAAGTTTACCTTAAGAAGGTAGAAGAGGTGATTTGCTGCCACACAGGGGAAATGTCTGTCTATGGGCAGCTTAAAAAGGAATATGTGCTGAGGAATGGTCAGCAGATGGTTTACTGCATCTTGCATTTAAATGTATTCAGCTTTCAGCTACCACATTGGTATTTAGGCAAATCAAATGATGGTCTAACGCAGGAGTCTCCAAACTTCCCAAAGGAAGGGCCAGTTTACTGTCTTTTAGATTTTGGGGGACCAGACAGTGGCCAGTGGGAGTAGTAAATACCACAGCATCAGTGGGAGTAAACAATGCCTGAAGGTGGTAAATGGGAGTACAACAATTACATAGTGCCTTTGGTCACTAGGAGATGGAATAGTACCTCATTTTGGTATTAATGTTGCCCCATCGTTGGTGTCAGTGGAAGAATGGATGAAATGGTCCCTCATCATTGGTGTCAGTGGGAGGAATAGTGCCCCATCTCTGGTGTCAGGGGGAGGAATTTTGCCCAACTGCTGGTGTCGGTGGAAGGAATTAGAGGAAAAACACATTACAAGTAGCTACTCACATACAAAACTGGTCATTCCCGAGCTACAAGCACTTCCTACACTATGGACTTACTCTATGGATGCCTGGTCTTTACTCTTTCAACATGTACATGGCGGGAGTGCACCATTGTGGCGGACAAATCGGACACTAAGTGACATTTTTTTGGGTACCCGTGACACTAATACAGTTATCAGTGCTAAAAATATGCACTGTCACTGTACTCATTTATTATTCATTTATTTATTTCAGGTACTTATATAGTGCCATCAATTTACACAGCACTTTATATATACTGTACATTGTACATTCACATCAGTCCCTGCCCTCAAGGAGCTTAAAATCTAAGGTCCCTATCTCACATTCATACATATACATACTAGGGCCAATTTAGACCTAATTAAATTTACTTACCAGCATGTCTTTGGAGTGTTGGAGTGTGGGAGGAAACCCACGCAGTCACAGGGAGAACAGACGACAGGGTGGGTCTTAAACAGGAAGGGGTGTGGCCTTGGCAGGAAGGGGTGGGTCATATTTAAATTAGGGGGTGCACAAGCTTAGTCAGGCCTAGGACAGCACAAAACCTACAGACACCGCTGACAATGGGTGTATATTGGCGGTTAAACTAATTATTGTTTCCTTTGGAGATTTTACAAATATGAGTTGAACACGCCACGGTTGATGCAACGTACAATTGGTACACTGCAATATTGTTAATTTAAAGTTTGGACTTTGTGTAATTGTGATGACACTAAATATGTGTTTCTCTGTTATTTTCCAAATGTTTGAGGCTCCTACACACCTTCTCAACTGTCTACTGGATTGCACCATGATTTTGGAAAAGTGTTTGTGTCTGTATGGCACTACTATAATGGTATTCTGATATTTTTACTTCTTTTTACATTTTGTATTGTATTTGAATTACCAAATAAAACTTTAAGGGAAAAAAATTGAGAAAAAACACAGAGGGTTTAATACCACTTCAAGGCAGCTCAACACATGAAATAACTGACACTGCAGCATGCCAAAACGCATAGAGAGGGACATTTATCAATCAACTTACTCGCAAATGTAAATGCAAATCAGACCGCCTCAATGAGCAGAATGTATGCACCAGTTTCTGTGTATTTGTGAATTTTCTCCTGATCACCGCTCTCTGCAAGCTATTCTGTGCATTAAATAGTCTTGACTCCTGACTGCTGTACTGTTTATACTATGCTGTGTATCACATCCTCCTAACCACTATGTGGTATTTTACATAGACGTGACTGCTGCAATTTATGTACTACATATTCCTTACTGCTGTACTATACATGTTATGTTGTACAATGCATACTCCTGACCACTGTACTGTACACCAGGGGCCCCCAACCCCCGGGCTGCGGACCGATGGTGGTCCACAGCCTGTTGCCACTCAGCAGGAGGTGAGCTTTGACCGCGGTCTGCTGTGCGCCCATGCCCGTGTGTGTTGTCCTGGGCAACCTCCACCCTCCCAGCCGACTATGTCATCCTACCAGCTGGGTTTGGAGGTGGAAGGAGCTGCAGATCAGAACGGAGAGCTCCTTCCGCCCTCTGCCCTGCTGATAGGATGACATTGTCAGGCGGGCAGGGGAGCCAGAAGACACACTGCCAAAGTTGTGTGGCACCAAAGCAAAAAAAAGTGCTAAAAGCTGAAAATGCAGCTTTTGGTAAAAGAAGCAATATTGTCAAAGAGTGGTCTCAAGTGTTGATCGGGCTATCAGTTAAATCTTTTATAAGTAAAAAAATGTTATTAACAAGCACTGGGCACAGTCTATGCCCTGCCAAAGGTAAGGAGTCTTAAGCAGAGGAGGCAGAGATTAAAATGAGGAGAGAGGAAAGGGGGGCAGACTGGAGGGGCATTGAGATGGAGGAGGCTGTGATTGCTAGGGATATGGTAATATAAAGGCGACTGCACTGTAAAGGGGCACTGTAGTAATTACAGTGTCCCTTTTACAGTGCAGTCCCAACGTTACACAACAGTGCCCCCTTTACAGAGCAGTGCCCCCTCTACAGAGCAGTCCCCATTACATTAATGTAAAAGGGACTGCACTATAATGTAAAGGAGGGCTGTGATGTGAAGGGGAACTGGGGACACTGATATAAAGGGGGGGGGGGTCTGTGCTGTAAAGGGGGGCTGAGGACAGACTCAATGTATATCCCCCAACCATGAAACCTGTCCCTGGTGCCAAAAAGGTTGAAAACCACTGCTTTTTATGCACTACATAATCCTCACCAATAAATAAAGAGCCTACAGCAGTGGTAGAGAGCAAGAACTGCAGCATGGACAGTGGGACAGGTAAGTATTCACTGTTCTCTTTCACATATTGTACAGGTACATTTTTTTCCAGAAGCAACAGTATTCAGTGTTGCTGGTCAGTGGTATGTGTGTCCTTATCAGTGTGAATGGGCCCTATAACATTGCCTGTCCAATTCTCTTATATTTGCCACTTACATGTCTTTCTGGTAAAAAAATTATATATGGAGTAGCCCAGGCTCCGTGCTACATGACTGTAGTTATTAGGGTTGTTGTTCAATAGCATTTTATTTTTTTCTGTTTTGGAGAAAAATTTTGATATCGGGCTCTGTGATTTCTAGTTACACCCCTATGGGAATATATACTGTATAGCAATACAAAAACTGAGAACAGGCTTACCTTGAGGCAGCCCTATCCTCCTTAAAGCTGCAGCATCACCCCAGAAGTCCAGACATCACCATTAAAACGCAGCTAAAGATGTCTAGTGTGTGTCTAATGTGTGCCTGAACCAAATCCAAAAAAAGCCTAGATGGCAGCTGCTCTGATCTATTCTAAACTAGTAAACAAAGAGTATATTTATGTATACAGTGCTCAGCATAAATGAGTACACCCCCTTTGAAAAGTAAGATTTTAATCAATATCTCAATGAACACAAGAACACTTTCTAAAATTTGACAAAACTTAGTTTTATAGAACATTTGTTTAGCTCATTACATGAACGTAAGGTTAATAACATAACTTCTATTTCAAAATCTTCAGTTTTACTCAAATTAGTAGATGCAAAAATTAATACAGCTAGTATTTTATTCCAATAGTTTTTTATTGAGTTTTTACAAAAGAATATTAACAGCAGTAGGTTACATTGACATATTTGGTAAGGTGTATCTTGTATGGAGATAATACAAAAGGGTAATACAGATAATACAAAAGGGTAATACATAGGGTCGACATTAATGATACAGCAACATTCTTGACCCCATGGGGTGTGTAGCTTACCGAAGATCCAACTGTTTTAGTAACTTTTATTGGATGAGTGGTGTATGGTGTCCCTCTGTCCCCCCCACCTCCCCAAGTGGGAACAAGCTGTGGCGGGAGGGGAGAAGAGCACCTTAACCTTTCGTTATTTTGCAAAAAATGTTGTTAAGGTTAGCAGGGTAACCGTTAGTAGTAATCATGCATTGCAGGATGTGCCATCTCATAAAGTTAGACATAACAATAACGCTTCAACATTGTTTGAGAGTAGGGAGAAGGTGAAGGACCTATCTCCTGAATTGGGGGGGAGCCACTGTGTCCCCATTGGGTCAGTGGGCCCGAAGATCCATGTAAGTCACAGGTATTGGGCTACAAGGTGTATCAGGTCCCAGTTGTGTTTACCGTTGGCTCGACCCCCTTCCACAGACACCCCTTATGGGAGCATTCTGTGTCCCGTGGAAGGGAGCCCCACCAGTCTTGTCAAGGGTGGCAATACAGAACAAGTAGCTTCCCGGATTGCCCATCATAGTTCTAACTTTATAGCTTTCCATGGATCCCATCTTTTTGATATTTGGTGGAGTTTCCCATTTACTGATGCCAGTAATAGTTCATATGTGTGGTGGGTGTTTGTCAGTTCTATGGTCTCTAGTATGTTTGGGGGACTAGGGTCTTTTCAGCGTCTGGCGATTGTGAGTCTAGCTGCTAGCAAGAGCTGTAGTGTTGGGTATCTGGTACTATGGGGTAAGGTTTCTGAGTCAAGGTTCAGTAGTGCTAGGCCCGGGGAGATTGAGATGTATGTTCCTGAAATTTTGGTTATCAAGGTTTCTATCTCTTGCCAGTAGAGGGCTAGTTTGGGGCAGTTCCAGAAAATGTGGAGTATATCACCTCTTTGGCCGCAGTCGCGCCAGCAGTGCCCTGAGGGTTTACCTTTGAAGCAGGAAATTTTGTCGGGAGTCATATACCATCTAAGGAGTTTTTGGGATAATTCCCAAAGTTTGGTGCTTCTCGTCGTGTTGTATGTAGTTTTACATGCTTGAGACCACTGCTCTATTTTGTAGTTCTTACCTAGATCTGCTTCCCATTTGAGTATGGCATCATTCTTCGTGAAGTTTGTTTTTTGCTGAAGCATTCCATAAAATTGAGATATTCCTTTTTTGTTTGGTGATGGGGGAGATAAGATTGACCATGCTTTAAAGGGAATTTCGCACCGCCAGTTGGGGATTTTTGAAAGGCAATGTATGGTGCGTAGATACAGGTAATGGTCTTTGGGTGAGAGTGAGTATTCTGACGTGAGTTGTTGGAAGGATTTGGGCAGATCAGAGGCAAATAGGTCCTCTACGAATTGAATCCCCATGTTGCTCCAGTTAGTGAAAGATACGTTATCTATGATGTTCTCCAGGGATTTTATTGGGATTTTAATTTTTTGGAGATCATGACAATTGGAGGACTGCCCTGTTAGGGATCTCCAGGCTTTTAAGGATGCCGCCATGGGAGGGGAAATAAAAGAGGGGATGGCGGACCCTAGATGTGTGCTTAGTAGCCAAGTTTTCATTGCGTTCATCGACGTGAACTGTGCTTCTATAATGCCCCAGTGTGTGTCAGGGGAGGGTAAGAACCATTCCTTCAGAGAGGATAGCTGCTGTGTGATAGTCGCTAAAGTCTATATATCCCATACCTCCCGCCTCACGATGTTTGATTAGCTTGGCGTGAGCAGATCTGGGTCTTTTCCCCTGCCACACAAATGAGGACAGGACAGATTGCAAAGACTTAAGATATTTTAGGGGGATAGGTATTGGGATGGTCCTGAAGAGGTATAGGAGCTGGGGGAGGTGCATCATTTTAAATGCTGCCAGTTTGCCTACCCATGAAAATTCGAATTTTGCTAGGTTATGGAGGTCAACTTGAAGTTTATCACGATAGGGGATGTAGTTAGCCAGAAATAAGTTCTTAGTGGATTTTGTTAGTTGGATTCCCAGGTAAGGAATGCTGTTTTCTGCCCACGAATAAGGGTATATTTGCTGTAGTAAATTGGTTTGTATGCTATCAATGCCTATTCCCAGAATGGAGGATTTGGCTTCGTTCACTTTGTAGTAGGATACTCTACTGAACCAGTTAAGGGTGTCCTGCACCGCAGCTAGTGAGGAAGTAGGGTTCATTAGGATGAGGATCACGTCGTCCGCGAACAGAATAATTTTGTGTTCTTGGGTGGTGACTTTAAGACCTGATATCTGCCGGTTTGTTTTTATGTGTTCTGCAAGGGGCTCCATTGTTAGATTGAAGATCGGGGGGAGAGAGGGCATCCCTGTCTCGTTCCGTTCGGGGAACGTCTTGTGTATTTTTGTTTGGCCGTCTATAGTCCAGAATTTCAGTGGTGGGTTCTTGTGTTTTAATAAGACAAGCGCCTGCTGCACTAGGAGTAGGATTACTTGGGATGAAGGAGTGATCGACGCCACGTCCTGTGGGAATTGACCAAGTCATCTCATAGGATGATGTTTCACTTGCTTCGGTTTAGGAGGTAAGACCCTTATCCGTAACTATCGTATGTTTGGTTAAATGATGTCGTTTATATGGGAATAAGCACCCGTCTTTTGTCGTAAGGAATGGACCCTTAGGTTGATTGTTTTAGGTGA
>BLSH010172922.1:322559-344193 GCA_018402905.1 Glandirana rugosa
TCCCATATGTCGGGGTCTTAGTGTCCTGTCCCATATGTCGAGGTCGTAGTGTCCTGTCTCATATGTCGGGGTCGTAGTGTCCTGTCTCATATGTCGGGGTCTTAGTGTCCTGTCTCATATGTCGGGGTCGTAGTGTCCTGTGTCATATTTCGATATTTTGACTATCAGTGTACCGTACAAGGTAGTAGGAGGGGGGACTAGAACCGTGGCTGGGGGGGGCCGAGACGTCAGACTCCTTCGTTTAGGGACGGCCGTGAATGGCGACCAGACACAGGAGAGGAGAGGTGTAGGAGGACCTGCAGCTGCTGCACAGGAGGATGTGGAGAGGAGAGGACACAGACCAGCGGTAAGTGCCGGCAGGGATTTGCTTCCTCAGACTGCAGAGCCGGGGGGGGTCGGTGCCAAGATCAGGGGGGAGGATGATGGAACATGCCATGTGACTATCAGTTTTATAGCTTTATACTGTGTCCTGTGATGCTGGGGCTGTATACTCTGTCCTGTGATTCTGGGGCTGTATACTCTGTCCTGTGATGCTGGGGCTGTATACTCTGTCCTGTGATGCTGGAGCTGTATACCCTGTCCTGTGATTCTGGGGCTGTATACCCTGTCCTGTGATTCTGGGGCTGTATACTCTGTCCTGTGATTCTGGGGCTGTATACTCTGTCCTGTGATTCTGGGGCTGTATACTCTGTCCTGTGATTCTGGGGCTGTATATTCTGTCCTGTGATGCTGGGACTGTATACTCTGTCCTGTGATGCTGGGGCTGTATACTCTGTCCTGTGATTCTGGGGCTGTATACTCTGTCCTGTGATTCTGGGGCTGTATACTCTGTCCTGTGATTATGAGCTATATACTTCTGACACTGTGGGTGGAAGCAAATGGAATACAGGGGATTGAGTGGGTGGATTCTATAAGAGGTGAGGCTTATGAAAAGTGGGAGGGGTCAAAAAGGAGGGGCGGGGTCTGGCACCCCATCCTAAAACTTCACCAGCCACCACTGCTTACAACACACGTAACTGCAGTGTTCGCAGAGTCAGCCCTGATCCCTGTGAACACTAACAGTAAATTTTTGGTAGTGATTGAAGCAGGCTCTGACAACCAGGTTCGCTTTTTTGCCTGTGAGTCACACTAGTGTACCTATAAATTTAGATGTCAAATCCGAGGAACACTAGTGAAGATGCCTACATGTTGCTGAGCATGACAGATGAGCGCAATGGGGAAGCTCCACTGTCAGATTCAGGCTCAGCATACAAACCTGTAGACAGCAGCGGTACCCTGTCAGATAGCTCTGATGACGGAGTTGTGGTCCCTGCTAAGGTCAGGCATACACGATCCCATTCTGATGTTGAGGTGCAAAAACTGCAGGGCTCTCATATGGAGCAGAGAGCCAGTACTAACGCTGCTCATCCTTCTGGTGAACTGGCACGCACCAGCGGCCTAGTACATCCTGGTCATACAACCAGCACTGTAGAAACACTTGGCGATGTGGCGAGTCCCATAAGTGCAGTTCAAGCTGGTGCAGTGGCTAGCACAAGTAATGTCCCGTAGCCACCAAGATGAAGACAAACACAGACCCACAGAGCCCATGTGCACTTCCTGATGCGCTTGCAAGCCCTAATTGGCAGCCCATTCACTGGCCAACCCGGAATTCAGGTGGAAACTGTTGATTTTACGCCACTTGATTTTTATTCACTGTTTTTCACGGAAGATCTCTATAGATCTATTGTGGACCAAAGCAATTTGTATGCTGGTCAATTCATCACCGCTAATCCCCATTGTCACTTGACAAAGACTAGAAAGCTATTACGGTTCCAGAATTTAAGACCTTTCTGGGCCTATCCCTCCTCATGGGCATAGTTAAAAAATCTGAGTTGCAGTCATATTGGTCCACTGACCCAATTCATCATATGCCCGTGTTCTCTGCTGCCATGGCCAGGACGTGATACGAGCAGATCTTGCAGTTGATGCATTTTATGAACTCTGTTGTCCACAGGGTGGCCCTGAATTTGATCGGCTCCACAAAATTCAGCCCCTCATAAACCACTTCAACCAACCAGTTCGCAGCCTTGTTTCTTCAAGTTGTCTGCATATATGAGTCCCTGATTACATTTTCTGGCTGCCTTGCTTTCAAACAGTTTCTCCCCAGCAAGTGTGCCAGATACAAGGTCAAGATGCATAAGCTCTGTGACAGGGCCACAGGCTATACATATAGTTTTATTGTTTACAAGGGTAAAGATAATCACGTGGAGCCCCCCAACTGCCCGGACTACATAGGGAGCGCTGGCAAGATTGTTTGGAACTTGGTGTCACCCTTATTCAGAAAGAGGTATGTGGACAATTATTACACACTTTTTAGTCACCTTTTTGATCATGGAATTGGTGCATGTGGCACCGCGTGGTCTAATCGCCGGGGCTTTCCCCAACGGCTTGTAGAATCCCGTCTTAGACAGTGGGAGAGAGCCTGCTTGAGATGTAATAATTGGCTTGCCGTGAAGTGGAAGGACAATCGGAATGTTTTCGTTCTGTCCTCCCTTCACGCAGATATGACAGTCCAAATTCCTACGGCAACTGGTGTACCAAAAAAAAAAAATAAATAGAAATTTTTTAATACAACAAAAAAAATAAAAAATGTTATAAAAACCCCAAAAAAATCTAATAAAAAAGCCAAAAACAGTTGTCGATTTGTTGTTCTTCTCTCTCTCTATTGTTTTCTCTCTATTCTCTCTCTGTTGTTCTCTCTCTCTATTGTTAATGTTTTTTTTCATGTTTTCTTTGCAGGTATGTCATTTTTTTATATGTTACTGCTTACCTGTAATGTTTTATTGTTGCTGTGTTTTATAATGTTTTCTTTGCAGGTATGTAATTTTTTTATACGTTTCTGTTTACTGTGTTTTATTAATCATTTTTTGCTTTTCAAGTACATCATTCAGCTGCAGCACTGATTTATTGATCTTATTTATTTATATATCTTGACAGCAAAAGCGTTTGCTCTCACGATACGTAAATCAGCAACTCCAGCGCTGTAGGAGGTGTTTTCACCATCACAGTTAAAGAAAAGCATATATACCGGAGCATAGGGGCAGGGGGTGGACATGGGACATGCCCCTATGCTCCAGCATATATTTTTAGAAGGGTGCTATGCCCATCATTAGAAGAAAGTGGATGCAGGGCGGTTTTTTAATGGTGGGCGTACCCGCCGGTTGTTTTTTTTTTAATTTAACCCACGGGCTAACAAGGATCAGCAACCTACTAGTACGTTGCTGGACTTTGAGTCGTTATACCGGAATGATGCTTGCGGGTATAGGTATCATTTTGGTATTGTTCTTTTCAGCCGGCGGTCAGCTTTCATGTAAAAGCAATCCTAGCGGCTAATTAACCGCTAGACTGCTTTTACAAGCAGTGGGAGGGAATGTCATTCCCCCCGCCTTCTTCCATAGTTTTGTCAGGCTCTCTTGTCCCACCGGGGAACACCAGAATGCAGCCGGTGTTTCCGCCAGCTGACCATAGAGCTGATCGAAGACTAAAATGGCTCCAATCATCTCTATGGCCTAAGAAACCAAAAGCTACGAGCATTTTATGACTTTGGTTTTGCAGGGTTGAAACCGTGCCATTGGGAAATTGGGAATGCATCTTATCACACCGATCTTGGTGCGGTCAGATGCTTTAAGGGCAGAGGAGAGATATAGAGTCTAATAGACCCCAAATTAAAAAAAAAAAAAATACCCACCACTACCTATCTTTATAATAGGGGATATGTAATTTCCCTGTGATAACGATAAAATTGATTAAAAAAAAAAAAGTAAGGCACAGTGTAAAAATAAAATAAAAAGCAAAATGAACAATTTAAAAAAAATGCACCCCTGTCCCCCCGTGCACGCGCGCAAAGGTTTTGGTCTTGTGTCGTATGTAAATAGCAATTGCACCATGCATGTGAGGTGTCGCCGTGAACGTCAGATCCAGGGAAGTAATTCTAGCAGTAGACCTCCTCTGTAACTCTAAAGTGGCAACCTGTAAAGGCTTTTAAAGGCTGTTCAAAGTGTATATAGTTTGTCACCGCTGCGCGGGGGTGCGTAATTTTAATGTGTGTCGTGTTTGATATCTATGTACTCGGCATAAGATCATCTTTTATATTACACCAAACATTTGGGCAATATAGTGTGTTTTTGTGCATTAAAATTCAAAAAAGTGTTTTTTCCCCCAAAAAATTGCATTTAAAAAGAATTGCAGCACAAATACTTTGTGAAAAAAAAAATCAACACCCACCATTTTAATCTGTAGGGTCTCTGCTTTATAAAATCTATACTGTTTGGGGGTTCAAAGTAACTTTCTAGCAAAAAAAAAAAAATTTCATGTAAACAAAAAGTGTCAGAAAGGACTTGGTGGTTCAAGTGGTTAGAAGAGTGGGTGATGTTGGGCATGAAATGCCAGTACAGTTCAAAACCCCACCAAATAACTCCTTTGGAAAAAAGACACTCCAAGCTATTTGCTGAGAGGTATGTTGAGTCCATGGAATATTTTATTTTTTGTCACATGTTTTCGGGAAAAGTGACATTTTTTTTTGCACAAAGTTGTCACTAAATGATATATTGCTCGAACTGCATGCCCCTGAAGCAGTTGTTGATTCAGGGGCATGCAGCTGCTTTCTGGACAGTGCCTTGGCTAATAGACCCTGTATGCCCCTCCACAACAAAAAGAACAGTCTTGAGATACATCTGGCCGATGACTCCTTACCTTGCTTGGGGCCAGTCACTCAGGAAACCTGACCCATCCTCACCAACGCAGACTCAGGCCATCAGGAGTACCTCTGTTTCAACATTATCAGCTCACCTGTGTTTCCTATCATTCTGGATCTTCAGTGGCTACAAGCCCATAACCCCCAAATAAACTAGAGTAAAAGAGAAATAACTTTCCCTTCTGTCTACTGCTCCCAGCATTGTGTTGTTCCAGCTAATGACAAACCTGCTACCTGTCTGACTCTTCAGTCCCGATCCAGGACACACCCGACTGTTCCCTCAGCTTACCAAGAGTTCCTGGATGAGTTTGATAAAAAAGGGGCCAACACTCTGCCCCCACACAGGCCTTATGACTGCACAATTGAACTTTTACCCGGAGCTGAAATTCCCTTTGGCTGGATATTTCCCTTGTCTGAAGTTAAATTAGAGGCTTTACGGGCCTACGTCGATGAAAATCTCGAAAAATGGTTCATACGTCCTTCCTCTACCCCTGCTGGAGTGGGGATATTATTCGTGGAAAAGAAAGATGGTAGTTTCCGACCCTGTGTGGACTATAGGGACCTTAACAAAATTACCATCAAGAACCGCTACCCGCTCCCTCTCATCCCTGAACTCTTCCAACTTTTCCGAACAGCCCAGATCTTTACCAAATTAGATCTGCGGGGGGAGCATTCAATCTTATTCCGATCCGTGAGGGGGATGAATGGAAAACTTTAGAACCTGTTTTGAACACTAGGAGTACCTAGTCATGCCTTTCGGGTTATGTAACGCACCAGCTACCTTTCAACACCTAGAGAACAACATTTTTTGAGAATTCCTTAACAACTTTGCTATTGTATATCTCGATGATATTCTCATTTTTTCAGCCACTGTGGTGCTTCATCGCACCCATGTGAAAAAGGTCCTCACCACACTCAGGAAGCACGGACTGTATGTCAAGGCAGTAAAGTGCAACTTTGAAAAAAACACCATTCAGTTCCTGGGTTTTGTCATTCCCACCGGAGGCATAGCAATGGATCCTCAAAAAGTAAAAGCAATCTTGGAATGGCCAGCACCATCTGACAAAAAGGAGTCCAGAAATTCGTTGGCTTTCGCCAATTTTTATTGATGGTTTGTGAGGGGATTTTCTGCAATTATTCCACCGATTACACAGTTAACACACAAGCAGGGTCAATTACAGTGGTCCCAAGAAGCCCAAGCTGCCTTCAATAAACTCAAGAGCCTATTCATCATAGCACCAATACTGCAACATCCGGATCCTGCAAACTTCCCTTTGTGTTAGAAGTTGATGCTTCGGAAATAGCAACAGGAGTCGTTCTGCCCCAACGTCAAGGTCCAAAACCCTTCTACATCCTGTAGTCTTTGCCTCTCGGAAGATGAGTCCTCCAGAAGAGAACTATGACATTGGTGACTGAGAGCTACTAGCGATTAAATTTGCCCTGGAAGAGTGGAGATACTTGCTGGAGGGAGCCACCCATCCCATCATGATCTTTACAAACCACAAGAACCTGGAGTATTTCAGAAGAGCAAAACGGCTAAGACCCCGACAAGGGGTCTCCAGGTTCAATTTCCATAATTCTTATAGACCAGGTTCGAAGAGTGGCAAAGCCGATGCCTTGTCCAGAATGTTCCCGTAGGCCTCTAAAACCACAGATCCCGGAACAATCGTATCTGCACAAACCTTCCTACATATAAAACCTGATTTAAAGACAGCAATCAGACAAGCCTCCAACTAGTGCACGGAACCAGAGGCCTCTTCCCTAAAGAGGCAGGAGGGGTTACTATGGTTCCAAAACAAGATCTTTGTCCCAAGTAAGATTGCAGATCTTACGTATTTTTCATGACCACAAACTGCAGGCCACTTTGGGACACAAAAAACCTCTGAACTTGTACAATGTTCCTTCTGGTGGCCTAATCTGAGGCAAGACTTTAAGAGCTATGTCAACTCCTGCACCATTTGTCAGCGAAACAAGGGCTCCAACGCCAAATCCTGGGGCCTGTTAAGATTTCCATGGACTTCATTGTTAACTTATCCCCTTCAGAACGATTCACTACCATCTTGGTAGTGGTTGATCGTCTTTCAAAAATGGCACACTTCCTGCCCATGGTTGGCACACCCTATGCTATAGACACTGCAAACATATTTATCAAGGAAATTGTCAGATTGCACAGGGTACCAGACAATATCGTATCTAAAAGAGGTGTCCAATTCACCTCCAGATTCTGGAAAGACCTTTGCAGATCCTTGTCCATTGAAGTTTGTCTCTCCTCAGCATACCATCCACAGAGCAACGGTCAGACGGAGAGGACAAACCAGACTCTGGAGCAGTAGTTACGATGCTTTTGCAGCTATTCTCAAGATGACTGGGTCTCGCTTCTGCCTTGTACAGAGTTTGCCTACAATAACTCACTACATACTGCCACCAACTAGTCTTTGGGCCAACTATGGCTTCCACCCTTCTTTCTTGCCTAACATCATACCAGAAGCATCAGTCCCTGCCAGGGGCGTGCCCGTCCACTAAGGGCTCATGGGCACCGCCCCCTCTGTCCTCGCCCCCCCATCTATGCTATGGATAGATTCATGCATAGTATGAATCTATCCATGGCCACCCACGACCACCTCCTATTCATGCTGCCGGTCCATTTGAGGGACTGGGGGGTTACTTTGAAGCATCTCATTAGAGCCTTAGGCTCTAATAGGCTTCAAAATATTGTGGCTTGTGGTGCAGAGCGCGCCGCCGCAACCCCTTAGAAAGGCAAATGAACATTTGCCTTTCTAACACTGAACTGCTCTCTGCCAGTCAGGAGGCGCCGGTATGTTAATGGTTTCCCGATTGGCATCGGAAAACAGGCGATCCTATTGGAAGCCTTTCTCAGAGGAGGAGGGGGATGCATGGTCGATGGCAAGCCGCTCCCCACTCCCCGCTCGCCGGACACCGCTCGCTGCCTGCTTGCTGCCCGCCCGCTCCTAGATGGGGTAAGTGCGGGTACCTCTCTGGTGATGCTGTATATACTCCTCTGGTAATGCTGTATATACTCCTCTGGTAATGCTGTATATACCCCTCTGGTCATGCTGTATATATCCCTTTGGTAATACTCTATATACTCCTCTGATAATGCTCTATATACCCCTCTGGTGATGCTGTATATACTCCTCTGGTGATGCTGTATATACTCGTCTGGTAATACTATATATACTCTTCTGGTGATGCTGTATATACTCCTCTGGTGATGCTGTGTATACTCCTCTGGTAATGCTGTATATACCCCTCTGGTCATGCTGTATATACCCCTCTGGTCCTGCTGTACATACTACTCTGATTATGCTGTATATACTCCTCTGGTCATAGGCATGCACAGCCTATTGCATTAGGGCAGGGGTCCTCAAACTATGGCCCTCCAGTTGTTCAGGAACTACAATTCCCATCATGCCTAGTCATGTCTGTGAATGTCAGAGTTTTGCAATGCCTCATGGGATGTGTAGTTCCGCAACAGCTGGAGGGCCATAGTTTGAGGATGCCTGCATTAGGGTGTGCACCCCAAAGCCCAAAGACACATGCTTGTATATATATATATATATATATATATACTATATTCTCAAAAGTATTGGGACACCTGCCTTTACACGCACATGAACTTTAATGGCATCTCAGTCTTAGTCCGTAGGGTTCAATATTGGGTTGGCCAACCCTGGGAATGTTTGACCATTCTTCCAGAAGTGCATTTGTAAGGTCAGGCACTGATGTTGGATGAGAAGGCCTGGCTCACAGTCTCCACTCTATTTAATCCCAAAGGTGATCTTTTGGTTGAGGTCAGGTTGTGCAGGCCAGTCAAGTTCCTCCTCCCCAAACTCTCTCATCCATGTTTTTATGGACCTTGCTTTGTGCACTGGTCCAAATAATTTGGTGAAGAGGGGATTATGGTGTGGGGATGCTTTTCAGGGGTTGGGCTTGGCCCCTTAATTTCAGTGAAGGGAACTCTTAAGGTGTCAGCTTTCTGGGCAATTTCAGGCTCTTAACTTTGTGAGAACAGTTTAGGGATGGCCCCTCCTTGTTCCAACATAACTGCGCACCAGTGCACAAAGCAAGGTCCATAAAGACATGGGCTTAGCAGGGGTGGTGGAAAATTAACTGGTGGCACTGATAGGTAGCAATGATTGGCACTGATATGCAGCACTGATGGGCACTACTAAGCAGCACTGATGGGCACTTATTGGCACTGATAGGTGGCAATAGATGGCACTGATTGGCACTGATAGGCAACATTGATGGGCACTGATTGGCAGTGATAGGCAGCACTGATTAGCAGCACTGATGGTCACTAATTGGCACGGATGGGCACTGATTGGCAGCACTGATGGGCACTGATAGGTGGCACTGACAAGCAGCACTGAAGGGCACTGATTGGCAGCTCTGATGGCCACTGATAGGTGGCACTGATGGGCACTGATGGGCAAGACTGATAGGCAGCACTGATGGGTGGCACTATAAAGCAGCACTGATGGGCACCAATTAGCACTGATGGGCACTGATGGGCTGCACTAATAGGCAGCACTGATGGGCACCTATTAGTACTGATGGGTGGCACTGATAGGCAGCACAGATGGGTACTGGTGGGCAGCACTGATTGGCACAGATTAGTACTGATAGGCAACACTGATTGGCACTGATGGGCACAGATTAGCACTGATAGGTGGCACTGATTGGCATTGATGGGCACATATTAGCACTGATAGATAGCACTGATTGGCATGAAAGGGCACAGAATAGCACTGATAGGCACTGATGGGCACAGATTAGTATGTATAGGCGGCACTGATTGGCACTGATAGGCAGCACTGATAGGCGGCACTGATTGCCACTGATGGGCACCGATTAGCACTGATAGGCATCACTGATTGGCACTGATGAGCACAGGTTATCACTGATAGTCGGCACTGATGGGCACAGATTAGCACTGATAGGCATCACTAATTGGCACTGATGGGCACAAATTAGCACTGATACGCAGTACTAATTGGCACTGATGGGTACAGATTAGCACTGATAGACGGCACTGATGGGCACATATTAGCAGTGTTAGGCGGCACTGATGGGCACAGATTAGCACTGGTAGGCGGCACTAATTGGCACTGATGGGCACATATTAGCACTGACAGGCTGCAATAATTGGCACTGATGGGCACAGATTAGCACTGATGGGCACTGGTTAGCACTGATAGGCGGCACTAATTGGCACTGATGGGCACAGATTATAATTTAGCACTGATGGGTACTGACAAGGGAGAGGGGGTGTTTCACATTCAGCTTTGCAAGAGCCGCTCCGTGTGTGTGTGTGAAACTGTCAGCTAATATCGCTGCTTCCAGGTAGAGAGAGCAGTTTTCAAAACTGAGCGGTGATGTCGGGGTAGGTGGGACTGAACAGCTATTAGACACCAGCCAATGGGATGGGGTCTGGGCGGGTCTCTACATTCATATGGCTCCGCCCCCTTTCTTAGGCTGCCCAGTCCTGCACACCCCCAAACATCACCGCTCAGTTTTAACAGCTGCTCTTTCTCCCTGGAAGCAGTGTTATTAGCTGACAGTTTCACAGCACAGCCAATTCAGATTTGCAAGAGCCGCTCCGTGTATGTGACTGTCAGTTAATAACACTGCTTCCAAGGGGTGGGCGGGACTGGGCTGCCTAAGAGAGGGGGTGGAGCCTTACAAACGTAGAGACCTGCCCAGACCCCATCCCATTGGCTGGTGTCTAATAGGGTCCCGCCTACCCCCGACATCACCGCTCAGTTTTGGCAGCTGCTCTCTCCCTGGAAGCAGCGATATTAGCTGACAGTTTCACACACACGGAGTGGCTCTTGCCGGTGGGGGATACTATGACATTAGTGGAGTGCCAGCGGGGAGGGGGAGTGATGACAGCAGCCAACAGCACAGCTGCCTCTCTGGGTATATCACTACCCTCAGATACACTAACAGACAGGGGATGATTAGGGTATGCCCAGGCACAACCAGCACACCTCGTGCGTATGCCTATGCCACTGGTAATGCTGTATATACTCCTCTGGTAATGCTGTATATACCCCTCTGGTGATGTTGTATATACTCCTCTGGTAATTCTGTATATACTCCTCTGGTAATGCTGTATATACTCCTCTGGTGATGCTGTATATACTCCTCTGGTGATGCTGTATATACCCCTCTGGTCATGCTGTATATACTCCTCTGATAATGCTGTATATACTCCTCTGGTAATGCTGTATATACTCCTCTGGTAATGTTGTATAAACCCCTCTGGTGATGCTGTATATACCCCTCTGGTCATGCTGTATATACTCCTCTGATAATGCTGTATATACTCCTCTGCTAATGCTGTATATACTCCTCTGGTAATGTTGTATAAACCCCTCTGGTGATGCTGTATATACCCCTCTGGTCATGCTGTATATACTCCTCTGATAATGCTGTGTATACTCCTCTGGTAATGCTGTGTATACTCCTCTGGGGATGCTGTATATACTCCTCTGGTGATACTATTTACTCCTCTGGTGATGCTGTATATACCCCTCTGGTGATGCTATATACTCCTCTGGTGTTGCTGTATATATACCTATCTGGTGATGATGTATATGCTGCTATCTGGTGATTCTGTATCTAGTGATGCTGGTCTGTATACTCCTGACACAATGGGTGGAATCTATAAGGGGTTGGGCTTATGAGAAGTGGGAGGGGTCTGGTGCCCCCCATCCTAAAATTTCACCAGCCGCCACTGGTGTCTGAAGTTTAGGATCGGATTACCTCATCCAGACCAACTATCAACAGTTTCAGGAGGCCATGCAGCAAGCCCAAAACCATTACAAAAAATACCATGACAAGGGAAGAAGAGATAACCCTATGTTCAAGGTGGGAGACCAAGTATGATTATCGCCCATAAACCTCAGGCTGGCCTGCCCCTCACGGAAGTTGGGTCCAAAATTTATCGGGCCTTTTGAAATTAAGAGGATGATTAACCCAGTGACCTTTGAACTCATATTACCAAATTCTTACAAGATCCATCCAGTTTTTCACGCTTTTCTTCTAAAACCGGCAATCCCAAGTCCTTTTTCTGGAAGAGAGGAACAACCACCACTACCAGTCTTGGTAGAAGGGGAACCTGAATTTGAGGTTGAAGCAATTCTGGACTGCAGGAAGAGGGGTAGGAAAGTCCAGTACCTCATCAAATGGAAGGGGTAACCCCCAGAAGATAATTCCTGAGAACCTACTGGCAACATACATGCCCCATGGTTAGTACAAGCCTTCCACAAAGATCACCCGGAGAAAACATCTAGTTTGGGCACCCGGAGGTTGCCCCTTGGGGGGCACTGTAAGGGAAATGGGCACAATCAGCACATCCCGGTGCGCATGTGCAGAAGAAGGGTGCATCTGTGCATGCGGATGCGCAAAGAAACAGGACGGCACGTGCGTATGGGCAATGCGTGCACGCACCGTGACCTATGAGGTCTTTTGCTGACCTATAAAAGACTGTCCATAATTCACCCAAATTGCTGGATTGTCTTCAGCTCTTCAGCTTCAGTTTCTGAACCTGTATCCTGTAAACCTGCTTGCTTCCTGTTGTGACCCAGCTCAGCTAACTGACCTGCCCCTGATCTGCTCTCCAGTCTTTGACCCTCGGCTTGCCTAATTGACTCTGCTTCAGCTTGCTCTCCTGTGCTTGACCCCCGGCTTGCCTAATGGACTTGACTCTGCTTGATCTCCTGTGCTTGACCCCCGACTTGTTCCTGCTTGATCTCTGGTGTTTGACCCTCAGCCTGACTAATGGACTTGCTTCAGCCTGCTCTCCTGTGCTTGACTCTCGGCCTGTATTACAGACTTTGCTCTTGCCCCAAACACTTGTGCTTGACTCAGGCCTGTCTCATGGGCTGCTCCTACACCTAGTCCACGGTCAGTATCCAGAGGTGTGCTACACCCCTGCCAGGTGTTCACTGTCATCAGTTCACAAAAGTCTGTTTACAGCCACAGACTATAATCAGGGTACCTGCTGTTCCACATCTGCAGCTTCCATAGTCTTCAAGTGTTCTCCTGCACAAGTCCACTCATCTCTACTGGTGACCCCTGCTTCTTTATGCACTGTACCTTCTGTACTAACTCCAGGGGTACACTGCGTTCACCCGCAAGGGGAGCCTCTCTCAGCATCTCAGGCTCGGACCAGGTACGTGACAGTTGCCCAGATATTATACCCACATCTGTACACAGTACCTTGGGGGGTCCAGATGGTTCAGTGGGGGTGTCCTCAGCAGGGGCATAATATGAGACAAGGGTACCTAAATCAGCACCCAACAACACAGCAGTGGGGATCTCCTCAGAGACTACCACCTCTCTCATCCCACTTCTGGCACCCCAATCAATGAACACATAGGCACAGAGTATGCAGGAACCGGTCCCCCCAACTCCGGTGAGGGTAAGAAACTTCTCTGGGATGATATCTGTTTCTTCTATCACCTCTGGTCTGACCAAAGAGACTTCAGCTCCAGTGTCACGAAAGCCTGTTACAGTCCGGTGGCCTAAGATGACTGGCTGCAAGTTGGCATTGGTTCCTTGAGGTTTCCCACCGACGAACAGAACAGCAGATCATTTTGGCAGCAAATTTCAATTTAGTTTTAGTCTTAGTATTAGGACAAAAATGGCATTTTAGTTTTAGTCCCATTTTAGTCTTCTGCAATTGTTTCTTGTTCTAGTCGTATTTAGTTGACTAAATCTCCAGTACATTTTAGTTGACTGTAATGGGTGTAGTTAAATTGTAATGCATTATTTAGGCATTTCTCTACAATTTCCAAACTCATTATATACTGTTGGAATGAAAAATCTAATATGTTATTATTTATGGTATTGAGGTATGAACATGCACTACAGACGGTGTTAATTTTGATGTCAACTTTCAATTTAGTTTTAGTCTTAGTCTTTTGACTAAAATGTAATTTTAGTTTTAGTCCCATTTTAGTCTATTGACTAAAACACCATTTTAGTTTTAGTCGTATTTTAGTCATCTCAATTGTTTTAGTTTTAGTTGTATTTTAGTCGATTAAAATGGTATTAAGTTAGTCGACCAAAATGTTTTACACTGAGCAGAAGGGTTGCTGGCCAGTCGTCTTCTTCTGCTCAGGGCACTGTGTCCAGAGATGGCCGGTTTTTCCACAGGTGTAACACCTGCGTTTGTCAGTCAAGAATGGCTTGGCACCAGGAACTGCAGGTTCTGGGCGCTGAGGAACTTGGTTTGCAGGCAAAGGAGGGTTTATCAGGTGTGATTTCCCTCCTTTCCAGCCATTCAGAATGACCAGAGGGGTATACTGAATAACCAGAGGGGTATATAGAATGACCAGAGGAGTATACAGAATTACCAGAGGGGTATACAGAATAACCAGAGGGGTATACAGAATGACCAGAGGAGTGTACAGATTGACCAGAGGAGTATACAGAATGACTAGATGGGTATACAGAATGACCAGAGGGGTATACATATGACCAGAGGAGTATACAGAATGACCAGAGGAGTATACAGATGACCAGAGGGGTATACAGAATGACCACAGGGGTATCCAGAATAACCAGTTGGATATACAGAATGACCAGAGGAGTATACCGAATGACCAGAGGGGTATACAGAATGACCAGAGGGGTATACAGATTGACCAGAGGGGTATACAGAATGACCAGAGGAGTATACAGATGACCTGTTCCAACATAGGCTTGCCAACAGTTATGTTCCACACAGGTAACACAGCACAGACAGGGCACACTGGCCACAGTAGTCTATAGGCAGCACAGCACAGTTCCCTGCTCACCTCCACATGGCCAATGAATACTCTCAGCAGTAGGCAGTCTTGCCCTGTAGCCACTCTGTCTTCAATACACTCTTGTCCAAACAGGACCCTTGCAGTGACGGCTCCTCAACAACTCCCCCCGCGTCTGCAGCGCTCAGTCATGGGGGGGTTCTGAGAGCACCCCCACTCCCCCCCACGGATGGTCCGGCACTTACCACCGTCCGCCGGGCTGTGTGTAGCTGTGTGTGGCGGGCCACGGGCGTCCTCCTTCTTAGTGTAGGGCAGGGCGGCGGGTCCTTCTCTGTCTGTGCCTCACTGCCTCCTCGTCCTTAGCGCCAGGCATCCAATAGGATCGCCTGGTGCTTTGGCCAATCGGGAAACAGGTCTCACAGATCTGGCTCCTGATTGGTGGAGAGGTACTGCAGTGTGAAAATAGCGAAAATTAATACGCTATGGCCACATTAGGGAGGGATCAGGGCACACTCTCTTTGCCCAGAGCCCACCCTTTTTTGATGCCTATTAGAGATTCCGGCTCTAGTCAGGTGCTTAAAAAAACACTTCCTCCCACCCCCACCATAGGAATCCATGTGTCCATGTAGCAATACCAATTTTGATTTTAGAATAATCGTCTGTAACACACACTGCCACCACAGACAGGTCTGCCCAGATGCCTTATTCTAGACACAGCAGCACTCTTCAAGGGACAGGTTCATTTATAGCTTGCATTAAGAGCTTAGCGACAAAGTTAACACTTTCCAAAATATGGTTTTAATAATGAAAAGGTCAAAATTGGTGCAAATAAAATATTTACAGAAAAAAGGTGTTTCAATGCAATAAAGACATTATACAGCAACAGAGAGATAAGGTAGGATTAAGGATACTTGCAATCTATGTCCTTGGGTTGAATGGAGCTTGGTCGATAATGGTTTTCAAACTTGGCAGATGTTTGTGGTTTGATGGTACAAGAGAACTAAATACTTTGCAGCTCCCTTTTTCTCTGGGACCAAAGGGGTTGGTCCAGATGCCCCTGAACACTCAAATGGATAAGGAGGGTCCGTCAGCTGTCTGGGATGGATGATAGTATAATGACCCTCCCTTGCACAGTTTTTATACCATTATTCATATCTCCCAATATGTACAGGTTGCTTTCCTGAAACTGAGAGATTATTGTCCAGCATTGAATTTCATGTCCAGAAATACCAAACATAGTGTAGCTCGGATAAGCTTGTCACCCAGGAGGCACCGGACAACTATCTTCCCTCTGGTATGTCTGAACATGGGCATGCCTGGACTTACTTCGTTCAGGATGTAGCGCCCTCCTAGTTTGGGTACCAGTGAGTGTATATAGTTTTTGGCTCTCTCTGCTTAACAGGAGAACTGACAGGTAAATTTATATTCTGTCGGCTTATCAGAGAGCTTGATTTAAGTAAGGTCTGCTCAGTGTGCTCTGGTGCTGTTTCATATGGTCTGGAGAATGTTTTACCCTGTCCAGTAGTATGGGTCCCTGTTGGACAGAGGGAGAAACCCCAGCCAGTGACAGCAGGTGTATTTGGAGGCGGTTCTGACCAACTAGCAGGAGAGTGGTGACCCACTGCATCTTGGGTGAACACCTTCATATAAAAGGGAGCACATGGGCTCAAGGTTAGGAGTCCCAGCCCACCCAAGCCTGAGGGGTGAGGCTTATGTTCAGCTCTTGGCTGCTAGGCCCGAGGGCCTATCCAGGAGGCTGCCGGCTGCTGGGCCTAGTCGAGGTCTATCTGGATGCTGAAGCTGCAACCCACAGTTCTTTGAAAGCTGACAGAGGGAGGATGTCCTTGGATTCGGTCTGATACTGCAGTGGCAAAGTGTCGCTTGGAGGTTGGCAGAAAGGGCTACCGAATGTCCCAGGACATGGTGTGAGTACAGGTCTGTGAGAGGATCCTTGAGACTGTGTGCTAGAATTTTCCCCTGCCTCATATCAGCTTAATTGGGTGTGCCAGCTAGAAAGAAGACACTGGAGAGTGTCTTGAAGAACATAGTCCAGTTTCTGTCCTTACTGTTTAACAAGGGACCTGTTCTGCTAAAGTCAGCCTGCCATAAAGTGCCTTTGGTAGTCTGCTACACTGAGCTAGAAAGGAGACACTGGCTATTGTCTTGAAGAAACAAAGTGCTGCATGTCCTTTGTTGTTTAAAGATGGATTTGTTTCACTGGAGTCAGTCTGCTGTGTGAAGCCACTGACCGCCTGCTATACAGAACCTAGGGAGAATTTGTCCTCAGTTACAGTCAGTTACTTGGAGTATCTCATACCTATCCTTCTCCTATCCAAGTTAAACAATAAATCATTGAAATTTCATCCCCTAGATTGGTCATTGGAAGCGAGCAGGATTGTGTGCGCACCTGGCTGTGTGAAAATGCTACAGTGACTGGCTGCAAGAATATTCAGCGGGAGGCTCGGGAACAAATATAAATTTCATTAGCAGCTCCTTCGGGGGTACCGCTACATGTGGGGGCTAATTAGTCTGGGATTATCTCCTGAATCTATCGCAGCAATGGTTGTCACTAGCAGCAGCCAGATAAAGTGTTTGAGAAAATGTCATTTTGTCATGTTTGCCGTGTGGATTGCGGGATCGCAATCGAAGAGAAAGTGTCCTGTGCTAATGTCTGCTCTACAATGTTAAGTGCAAACATTTTGTCAGAAAGTAGAGAAGGCAAAGTTTATTTGAAAATCAAAATAGCGACCGTCGAGGGTCGTGTGTGCACGTTTACTGTGAGAGTGAATGTCTGCTGCACAGTCACTAATAACAAGACACTAGCAGGCCACAATGGTGAAGATTGTGATTTGAGGCACTGGAGAAGGAGTGTTGCCTGCCTGTCTGCTATGCTTGAGGCTGTCTGCTTCACAGTAGCGCCTATCGATGCCGGGTGGTGGTTGAGCAATAGCAGTGAAGGGGTTAACTCGCAGAGCGGGAAAGAGCACACTGAAGAGACCCGCCAGGGGCATGGTTACCGCCAAGCAGTCAGTCAGTCTGGCATGGGCGGAGTCGCCGCCCACAGTCGGCCAATCCGGAGTGAGAAGGAGAGCCTTGACATCACTTCCGCCTCCGGGTGTAGCCGAGAAGAAGCCGCGTGTGCAGAGCAGTAAGATGGCGGAGACCGGAGTTACTGCACGTGGTGCAGAGCCGGAGAGGATGGCTGAGTGGAAGAGCCGCAGAGTGACCGGCACTGGGGTGAGATTGATGCCCAAGGGAAGCCTCGCTCTATGCAACGCTGAAGACAAAGAGCACCTGGGACTGGTATGTGGCAGATGCCGATTGGTGACTGTAAAATTGAGTGCCTGGGGTCAGTGCGGTCATTGCGGAGAGATGCTGCTGCAGTTAGAGTCCAGTGATTGCCAACCAAGGATCTTGCAAATTGCTTGGGAGACAGGCTGTACTACCGAAGTGACCATGCCTATTCCTATTGCTTCTAGGGGAGACAGGCATGCTCTGAGGGTGCCACTGGAACCGGGGCCGGTGTTATATACCCACACCATGGTCTGCCAAACCCAGGAAACGTATGTGTCTACTGTGCAGCAAGTACGGCAGCCATCACTACCCATAGCCATTCCTGCAGCCCATGTACCGGCTATTAAAGTGGCAGAAGGGACCCACCTAAGCCAGCAAGTAGATTCCACCAGTCCCTCAGGTGAGGAGAGACCGGGAATTATTGATGTAGGGTCCCCCAGCTTTGTGTATCGCTATGCGTCAATAGAAGGAGGACTAGGTGACTGGGGATCAGGAACAGACAGAGAGTGGGACTGTGAAACCCCTGACAAAGACGTATCTCTGTGTGTGGAGCAGCTGGATGGAAACCGTGAAAAAGCATCCATCCTTGTCCAGTGTGCCAGGAATTTAGGATTTTGTGAAGCATTCGCTAATAGAGCTCCTGACCTGTCCCCTCCTTGCACCTACGCTTGGGCTCGAGCGCAAAACGATGCCTACACCCTTCTCATCAAGAAGGAAATAACTGTCTACGTCCCAGCAGGTAAGGGTGATAGGCAAAAGTTACCAAAGTTCTCCCGCTTCCAGCGACTGTTACAGCGCAAGGTTGCCCTCGAGTATGGGTATGACTACCCCTATGCTCCTCGGGAGATCATGCAAGAGATTAAGGCCAAACGTGACATATGGTGTGATGAAGCTGTGTGGGACTTCATGTTTATTCCAAAGCCCTACAGGAATCAAACCAAGCCGGCCTTACAGAAGGAGTTCTTGACTGTCCGGGAGAGCTGGAATTTCGGAAGGTCAATCCACATCGACAAAGTGGTAGTCAAGAGGCAAAAGAAAAAGGACAGTGAGTGGTCCTGCAACATCTGGGGTCCCAACGGAGGGATGGTCCAGATTCCTCACCCCAGATTTCTACCTGTGAACCACATTCCAGCGTTTGTTTTGCTCAAGATGCAATAGCAGTTGTCTCAAAGGATGACCAGCTGAGAGTTGCTGTTTAAGTTAAAGTTGTTGCCGGGGGCAATCCCCCAATTCCCAATACCCTTTCCCTTCTATCCCTGCAAAACCAAGAAGGGGGTATCTGGGATCTGTCCTTCAACTAGGAGAAAATGAACTTCTGCCAGAGAGGACTTCTCCTATGCCAAAAGGACACTTTGTGAAGAGTTCTTAAAGAGACACTTTGCAAAGATATTTCTTCAAAGGGACACTTTGCGAAGATCTTTGGGCCAGTTGGCTAATGTGAATATTTTGAAACATCAAATTAAAGGGGTTGCTGCTATGCCAGAAGGCAGTTGCCCAGCATCTGTGTTCTACAAGTGATGTGCCATAGGAAATGACTTCCTCAGTTGCAAGCTCCTACTGTTGTTATACAAGTGATGTGCCGTGGGAAGGACCTCCTCTGTTGCAAGCTCCTACTGCTGTTCTACAAGTAGCATGTTGAAGGAAAAGACTTCTTCTGTTGCAAGCTCCTTCAGAAGTATACTGTCAAATTTATGGAATAGAACTTTAAAACATTTCGAAATATGTCAGTTAGATAGATTGGTAGGATGTTGTTATTCTATCTTTTTCAGGTCCACAAAGAGACAACGTGCCAAGGTTGCCCTTAGGGGGCAGTATTCATGAAGATGCCTCTACGAGAATGTTAGTGGTAGATGCATGCTAGTGGGGAAACCGCCTCCGAGGAGAGGGTGTTCCCACTAATAGTTATTCAGGAATGTACATAATAGGTTGCTTGCATATGTTTTCTCTTTTCTTTGCAGGACTGCAGGGAATCTTCAGGCCTCTGCTCAGGCAAATGTACTACATGTGTGTACAGTTATACTGTTATGTAGCAGTAGTCAGTTAGGATGTATTATTTATGTTTACTCCCTCCCCCAACCATTTTCATGTTTGGCGGGGAGTGCACTAAACAAAGTGCAGTTGGTAGAGCTCTACTTAAAATGTGAAATGCTGAGTACAACCAAAACATCTGTGTCTATTGGGTGTGTTGGTTACATTTAAAGTGCATTGATAAGTTATATTGATACAGTGCAAATGTGAATGTTTTCTACAACTAAGATATTTGTACCCACTGGCCACATATGGGGTATGCCCCATGGCCCTGTTCATTTGTTATTTTCCCTTTTCCCCCTCTTCACAACATGGGATACTCCGCTAGTCTTTTGATAGATTTTTGTAGGGGCGGATGCCCAGAGCTAACGAGGACATGGCTCATTTTTGGCGGGGGTGGATGTAGCGCCCTCCTAGTTTGGGTACTAGTGAGTGTATATAGTTTCTGGTTCTCCCCATGCGCCCTCAATACACGGACCGCCACTGCTACTCACTAACTCATGACAGAGGACTGGCCAATCTCACACCGTGCTGTCACTAAAGTAACAATGCCACTCTCAGCTGCACCAGGCACAAAGATTTTCCAGCTTGCGGGAGCACAATCTAGGTGCCAGCGGCCTGAGATCGATTGTCATTGGGCTCCTTGGACCAAGCAGGAGGGACTCATCATTTTAGTAATACCAATTTTGATTTTAGAATAATCGTCTGTAACACACACTGCCACCACAGACAGGTCTGCCCAGAGGCCTTATTCTAGACACAGTAGCACTCTTCAAGGGACAGGTTCATTTATAGCTTGCATTAAGAGCTTAGCGACAAAGTTAACACTTTCCAAATATGGTTTTAATAATGAAAAGGTCAAAATTGGTTTAAATAAAATATTTACAGAAAAAAGTGTTTCAAATCAATAAAGACATTATACAGCAACAGAGAGATAAGGTAGGATTAAGGAGGAAGGATACTTGCAATCAATGTTCTTGGGTTGAATGGAGCTTGGTCGATAATGGTTCTCAAACTTGGCAGATGTTTGTGGTTTGATGGTACAAGAGAACTAAATACTTTGCAGCTCCCTTTTTCTCTGGGACCAAAGGGGTGGGTCCAGATGCCCCTGAACACTCAAATAGATAAGGAGGGTCCATCAGCTGTCTGGGATGGATGATAGTATAATGACCCTCCCTTGCACAGTTTTTATACCATTATTCATATCTCCCAATATGTACAGGTTGCTTTCCTGAAACTGAGAGATTATTGTCCAGCATTGAATTTCGTGTCCAGGAATACCAAATATAGTGTAGCTCGGATAAGCTTGTCACCCAGGAGGCACCGGACAGCTATCTTCCCTCTGGTATGTCTGAACATGGGCATGTCTGGACTTACAGCACTTCGTTCAGGATGTAGCGCCCTCCTAGTTTGGGTACTAGTGAGTGTATATAGTTTTTGGCTCTCTCTGCTTAACAGGAGAGCTGACAGGTAAATTTATATTCTGTCGGCCAAGTGGGTTCTACGTCACCCCATGGTGAGGGGACGATCAACCAGTCTCGGCGGAGGTTTATGTGGACGAAAGTGACCGACCCCAAAGAGGGAGACAGGTTGTCCCTGGGTATGATGACCTGTCCCATTTTGTAAGAGGTCTGGTATACTTTGTCGTGGTCTCGTGTGACTCGTCTGGAATGAATTTAGTTCGAGAGACTATTCGGCTGTCTTATATTTAAATGGACAGTCGAGAGGACAATTCGTCTCTCTCGGTTTTTGATATATGTGAGTGATCATGGGTTTGATCCTCCCGCGATGTAGGACT
>BLSH010172922.1:353149-364163 GCA_018402905.1 Glandirana rugosa
ACACGCATCAGAGACTGGCATAGGACATCAGGATACGGTCAGAGACTGCGCACATTATACAGGATACGGTCAGAGACTACGCACATAGTACAGGATACGGTCAGAGACTGCGCACATGGTACAGGATACGGTCAGAGAATGCGCACATGGTACAGGATACGGTCAGAGACTGCGCACATGATACAGGATACGGTCAGAGACTGCGCACATGGTAGAGGATAAGGTCAGAGACTGCGCATATGGTACAGGATAAGGTCAGAGACTGCGCTCATGGTAAAGGATAAGGTCAGAGACTGCGCACATGGTACAGGATATGGTTAGAGACTGCGCACATGGTACAGGATAAGGTCAGAGACTGCGCACATGGTACAGGATACGGTCAGAGACTGCGCATACTACAGGAGATGACCAGAGACCTTTTCAGCAATTCGCAGCTTTAGAGCTGAACAGCTCAGGGTTTAGGAGAGCAGTCAGGCAGTCTATGGGGGGAGGACATACCTGGCCAGCCGAGCTCACCATGCACCTTCAGGAGTGCAGGGGCAGGGCTCCCACTCCGAGCACTGCTCCTTCTACAGCTGCTCACTGCCAAGTATACAGGCTGCATGTTTGCATATTTCCCCAGCCAGCAGAGAGACGGCGGGGGCGGGAACTCCACTGATGCCCTGACCCCCGGCCCCTCTCTGCTGGCTGAGGAATACAGAACTGCCTCTCTGTTGAATATACAGACTGCATGGGACGGGTCAGAACATCAGTGAAGCTCCCGGCCCTGCCCCCTCTCTGCTGGCTGGGGAATGCTCGAGCCTCCCTCCCAGACACACAGACTGCATGGGGCGCGGTCAGAGCGTCAGTGGAGCTCCCGGGCCCCACCCCTTCTCTGCTGGCTCGGAAATCGGGATTACAACGCTGCCCCTCTCACTCCATCATCGCGGCCACAATTTGCAGGTAGCGCGGGCTCAAGGAGACCAGCTGCTTTGGGCCCCATATATGAGACAGGGCCCAGGGCAGTTGCCCCATTTGCCCTGCCCTAAAGACGGCCCTGTGTATCTCTCTCTGCAACAGCTGAAAGCTGGCTTCTCCTCCTCTCCCTCTCTAGTGGAGCTTTCACCTTTTGCAGAGAGAGACACACAACAGGATTGGTTCACCTCCATCACACCGATCACCCTCCCTGTCCAGGATTAATCCCCCTGCTGCCTTAACCCTCCTCCCGGTGTTCTCCCCGTGTGCTCCCTGCCCGCCGCTGCTGGCTTCCCTCCGCTCCTCTTCTGCTGGCTCCTGCAGGCACACAGGGCAGGGGATCTTCAGGGTGGAGAGAAAGGGATTGGACATTTCACTTGGGGTGTATTCACTTTTGTTGCCAGTGGTTTAGACATTAATCACTTCAGCCCCGGAAGATTTTCCCCCTTAATGACCAGGCCATTTTTTGTGATATGGCACTGCGTCGCTTTAACTATCAATTTCGCGGTCGTGTGATGTTGTACCCAAACGAAATTGACGTCCTTTTTTCCCACAAATAGAGCTTTCTTTTGGTGGTATTTGATCACCTCTGCGTCACTTCTGATCACCGCTATAAACAAAAAAAGTGCGACAATTTTGAAAAAAACAAAACAATATTTTTTACTTTTTGTTATAATACGTACAAAAAAAAATGTATTCATCAGTTTTGGCTGACATATATACCTCCTCACATTTGTGGTAAAAAAAAAATCGCAATCGGTGTATATTGATTGGTTTGCGCAAAAGATGTCGCGTTTACAAACCATGAGAATTAATTTATGCCATTTTCTTTTACTAGTAATGGCGGCAATCTGCGATTTTTATTAGGACTGTGATATTGCGGCGGACATATCAGACATTTTTGACACTTTTTTGGGACCATTGACATTTATACAGCGATCAGATCTAAAAATAGCCACTGATTACTGTATAAATGTCACTGGCAGGGAAGGGGTTAACCTGCAGGGGGCAATCAAGAGGTTAACTGTGTTCCCTAGCCGTGGTCTAACTGCGTGGGGGCTGGGCTGGCTGGGGAATGACAGATCTAACTGATCCCGATCACAGGGATTAGTAGATCTCTGTCATGCCCACTGACAGAACAGGGAACCGCCGTGTTTATATAGCGGGTTGCCCCCGGACAAGGAGTCTGCCCGACCCGTGGCCACACTGAGGGAGCACATGGGGGGCACAAGAACGCACCGGCAGTGGTGCTTGCTTGCACCGCCTGCGCGAATTGTCGTTTATGAATGGCGATTCGTGTTACGCTACCACTCTGCAGCAGTGAATGTACACAAGCCGGTCGTTAAACGTTCAATGGCTGTGTGTTGAGTTATTTTGAGGGGACAGCAAATTTACACTGTTATACAAGCTGTACACTCATTACTTTACATTGTGGCAAAGTGTCATTTCTTCAGTGTTGTCACATGAAGAGATAGAATAAAACATTTACAAAAATATGATATACTGTATATATATAATGTGTGTGTCTTTATATATAAAGACACGCACACACGTGTGTTTGAGCTTTGAGACGCACACCCTAATGCAATAGGCTATGCACACCTATGTTGGAACACCTCACAACAATAGCAGTTCATTTTTACTAATGTCTAAAAGAATTCCTGCTCATTGAACTATATGAGAAACAGCTGTCAAATTATTGACCAGTTGGGTCACAATGGACCAGGATTCACAATATATATGCAATGGTTAATGGTCAATGCTTTAGAGCAGTGGCCCCAAACCTTTTTGGCACGAGGGACCGTTATCCCAGCAGTCAATTTTCCCAGGGTCGTGGGGGGCATTGGCCGGTGGACGGGTTGGGGGATGAGATAGTCACGGAGCCCCCCTTTACAGTGCAGTCCCCCTTTATATCAGTGTCCTCAGTTCCCCTTTATATTACAGTACAGTCCCCTTTACATCACAGTACCGCTTTACATTAATATAACGGGTCTGCTCTGTAAAGGGGCACTGTAATGCAAAGGGGGCTGTGATGTAAAAGGAACTGCACTGTAAAGGGGGCATTGTGATGTAAAAGGGAATGCACTGTAAAGGGGGCACTGTGATGTAAAAGGGACTGCAGTGTAAAGGGGCACTATAATGATTATAGTGCCCCTTTACAGTGCAGTCCCCTTTATAACAGTGCCCCTAGCAATCACAGCCTCCTCCATCACAGTGCCCCTTCAGTCTGCCCCCCCCCCCACCCATCTGCTTTGCTAGTCCCATTATCCACGCCTTGTTCCCATATCTATGATCCCTTTATCTACCTGGGGACTCTACACATTGAAGCTGTAGCAGAAACAGATATTCAATTGACCCACACTGACCTGGATTTTTATGTCATTGAGCTTTATGACTGCCCTGTACCTGCTGCATCATTTTGTTGAGATGTCCTAGGTGGCTTTTGTGTACATACAGTTCCCCTTTATAGTCTATCCCATTTGTTTAGCTATATCAGGGATGTTTGAGTTGTGTACATGTGTGTAGCATCCAGCGCACCTTCTGTAGTTCATTTTAGACAACGTTGTATTTTTTATTGGTGATGGTGGGTGGTTCCTGTCTTTATATCTACCAATTGACATTTTTGTGTATAATAAAGATAGATATATTTCTATAGATTGATTTTGATGTTTATCTCTGTTACCATACCCTGGTGGCTCATGGTTATGGTTGTAAGATTGGGGTTGATCAGACTCAAGTGGTAGATGCATTTTCAATGAGTGCGCCAGTCCAAAGTGGAATTTTTAAGAGCATAGTAGCCCTCTTTTATTTAACCACTTGCCGACCTTGTCGCGTACGTTTACGGCGGCAGTGTGGCTCGTTATCGTAAATCTCTGTTTATAAACAGCGATTAGCGCATGCGTGATTTGCAGGCGACCAGTGATCGCCTGTGAGAGAGGAAGAACAGGGAACCACAGTTATAAACACAGCAGTTTCCCGTTATGACAGGCGGCATGACACTGATCTACTGATCTCTGTGTTCGAGATCAGTTAGATCTGTTATGGCCCTGGCAGCCAGTTAGAACACACACAGGGAACACAGTTAATCCCTTCATTGCCCCCTACAGGTTAACCCCTTCCCTGCTAGTGACATTTATACTGTAATCAGTGTTTTTTTTAGCTGTGATCACTGTATAAATGTCATTGGTCCCAAAAAAGTGTCAAAAATGTCTGACACATCCGCCGCAATGTCGCAGATAGCTGCCATTGCTAGTAGAAAAAAAAAATTGTAAAAACGCCATAAATGTATTCTCATGGTTTGTAAACGCAGCAACTTTTGCACAAACCAATCAATATACGCCGATTGTGATTTTTTTTTTACCACAAATATGTAGAAGAATATAGATCGGTCAAAACTGATGAATACATTTGTTTTTTTTATATTTTTTTGGACATGTATTTTAGCAAAAAGTAAAAAATATTGTTTTTCTTTTCAAAATTGTCGCTCTTTTTTTGTTTATAGCGGCGATCAGAAATGACGCAGCGGTGATCAAATACCACCAAAAGAAAGCTCTATTTGTGTGAAAAAAAGGACGCCAATTTAGTTTGGGCACAATGTCGCACGACCGTACAATTGTCAGTTAAAGCGACGCAGTGCCGCATCCCAAAAAGTGCTCTGGTCCTAAAGTGGATAATCCTTCTGGGGCTGAAGTGGTTAAAAGAATAGAAAAGTTCACAAATTACATCAGTAGCCCACGCAGGGGGTTCCACCATTGCTGTAACTTGTACAATTAGAGTACTTCTGCCTCCTGGCTTACTCTATTGCCACACGGCTGCTTCAGGCCTCCAGCCTAGGCTTAAGGTCTGCTTTTCAGACCAAAAGAATTCTTTAGAGTCAAGCGCTCTCCTAGCTTAATCACGATCAGCTCCTTGCTGCTCTGTCACAGACTAAATCTACGCCCTGCAGACATGCACACTCTGGCTGCTCCATGAAGCCTCTCTAACTCCTGGAGAGGTTGGGAGTCCTCCTGACTCCCCTGGACAGACCTCCGGTCTGTTGGGTGGAACGCTGAGCCATAGTCAGGTCACAACTAAACAGCTCAGCAGACAGCTGTGCAATCAGCATGCCTGTCTCTCCAACAATCTGGCGTAAACCAGCAATCTTCCGAGTCGAACGGGGCCCCACTGCCACATATCCTCCCCCCCTTGTTTCGAGGAGGGAGGAACACATAAACCTATCACCATGGATGGGACACCTCTGTGCCAGCCATTAGCTGCGTAGGCCCAACTCTTTCTCCGGGTATGTTTCCACCAGCACTTCACATTGGCACCTCTGTGCCAACTGCCAGCAACAGGAGTCCTAACCTTCCCAACCTTCTTTCTAAAGGGACACTCCACCCACATCTTCCAGGTGTGCTTCCACAAGCACTTCTTCCTTAACCGTGGGCTCCCACTAATCTCTCTACTATCCCTTCTACCTTCTGGCCTCGGGATCCTCCATTTCTTTTTACCTCCCCCAGACCTACCTTCCTGGGACTGTTGGGGACCCACTTCCATGACACCTGTCAGAGACTGACCTCTCTCACTACCTGACTCAACACTAATCAATATAATCTGTTTCTCAGGTTCATTAACCCCTGTGTGGTTACCCTTGGCAACCAAACCGTCTGATATTAACACCATATCCTTCTGTTTAACCTCAATAGCCACTTTTCACAATGGATTACTCAACTCAATATTGTCAGTGATATCAGGGCCTCTTGTCCCCTGATTTGTTAGGACAGTGTCTGTGCAGGGACCACCTACAGGCAAGCAGTTATTCCCCATGGGTCCTTCCCACAGTTTCACATCGCCCCCTGTTGTCAAACACTCCAATAGCGACCATCCAACCAACGAACATTTTTCACCACATTTTTGCACACCGATCTCTTTAACCATTTCTATGTCCATTGGTACCTCAACCAATACCTCTAAGCTGTCCAACAGCACTCTAGATTATCAGCAACACTGAGCCTTTCAATCCCTTATCAATTACACTGTCACTCTGACACTCAATATTACTAATCTGTTTTGCTGTGGACAAAACCTCTGCCATTTACGTGCCCTTATCTGGTCATTCCGACTGGAGGGGGTTAACTTCTGCAACAGCCAATGCACCTGTGAATACAGGCTCTGCAGTCTCTCCATTGGTAACAGCAGCAATAGTGTCCACCTCTCCATTACCTTCAGAAATGTCTTTCCTTCCCGCTAAATACCTCTATGGCCAGACTATCCCAGTCTATCCTGTCTGTGCTCCAGCACTCCATAGCACTGCTCTATCTACCCAAGAAGACACATGTGGACAGAATGGCTTGGCAGCAGACATCCTGCACAAGTTAAAGTCAACCAAATCAGATAGTGATAATCCATGCTCCACCATTTGAGCTATTTTCCCCTTTTGTTCCACTGGCGCAGTATCAGAGCTCTGTCTTGGACCACCGCTGGCTCCAACACAGGGAGTCTTTCTGAGATTTCCATGGACAACTCTGTGGCACTGCCTGTGGTTGCCATGGGAGACATCAAACCATCAACATTGTCAGTAATAGACATTTTAAAATCATCATTATCCACATTCCTGCCTTGCATAGGCTGTATTAGCACATTAGCAGTTTGAGATTGTAGGATACTTAGTACATCACATTTCACCTCATGTGAAACACACTCGCTAGACAGGGCAGTGACACCATTGTCTTGGGAAGCCCCAAGCTCAAACAACATGAGCTCCTGTGTGGTCTCCAGGGACACCTCTGTTGCACCTGTCACGGTTGCTACGGGCAATGGCACACATTTCTCAGTGGTCACCTCTGACATATCTGGATGCAATACTACATTTTCACCATCAGCATTTTTAATCTCATCAGTGTGCAACACATTATATTCATTTTTAACCACTTGTCTTCCTGCTACACAGTACTTTGTCTGTAGACTAAGGATGGGTTCTGGCGTGTTCGAAATCACAGGCAGTGAGGCATTTCTCTGATGCGTGGCTGCAGCGCTCGGGGAATGTCTCACTGCCTATGATTAGCGCTCGGATCTGAACACACCCGAGCCTATCCTTACTGAAGACAAGTCCTTATCAGTTCTCAATCTTGCTGTGGGTTCAGCATTAACCTGTGCTCCCCTCTGCAAAGCAGAAAGTCTCTCTTGGTAGCATGTCCCCTCACCAGCTTTGCCACTACTTCACTGGCATTAAACACAAACTCAGTCTCTTTCACACATGAAATGGGAACAGTCTTACCATTCCAGGTAGCAGGTGTTGAAAGCTTCAATCGAGGGCATAGTCCTTTCTTGGCTGTGTACCCACAGACTAATGCCCCCACATGGACATGGGGCAACATTGCATCCTTCTTTGACTCTCCAACATCCCCTGCAGGAAAAACAGCTTTTCTGTTGCCAGTAGCAACAGCCACCACCTTGGAACAGGAACTGGGACTGCAGGTACAGGCTTTTCCTCAAAAGTATTACGCTCAGCTGTATTCCAGAATCTTGGGCAAATAAAAATGCCATGCCCCACTTGACCACATTCCAGGCATGGAAAAACTTCACTCCCATATCTATGGGAAAGCGGAGCCACTTCCCTTCTGTAGCTCCTCCTTTCTGAAAACAGACTTTCTCCGGTTGTTATGGGAGACCACATTCTCCACGCTGAATTTTTCCGTCACTCTCTAGACTGGATTGCTTCAAGGTAATTGTAGTAGTAATCTCGGTTATGACCCATCCAGTGGTACACCCCTTGGTACTCCTCTGTCAGAAAAGGCTGTACCAATTCAACCCAGCGACCTTTGGGCCACCCTCTGTAGGAACCAATCATACCAAACTCATCCAAAAAGTCCTCCACATGTTCAGAAGGTAACATAGGCCGTATGAAGTCAGCAACACGTATTTCTCCTTTGTTGCCACAGGCAACTGCACCAATCTGCTCACTCCTTGCACTGAGTGATGCCTTGCTTTCCCTTTTCCCTTGCTCTACAGCAGCCAAATGCATCTTGCACCCATCTGGGGCTTGTTCTGTCAGTAACAACCCCTCCAGCCACAGGGTTCTGTCTCTCATCTCAGCATACATTACTTCCTTTGTTACGTTTCATTACTTCCTTTGTTACGTTTTGACCACCCCATCTCTGCAGTCAGACACACAACACTTTTTAACACAGTTCCTTTTGTTAAATCAGATTAGGAAGTCTTTAAACAAGATCTTTCAGAGGAGACAGTAAATCTAGATCGATAAAGGGTGCTTTTTTATTTATTTACACTGCAGTGGAGAAATACAATATACAGTTCTCAGCTACTATAAGCGAGCAAAGTGAAAGTGTTTCTAACGATATAATTACAAGTTACACAATATATAGTAATGGATATGCATGAAATGTGGGTGTGTTTATAGTGTATTCTAGGTGTGATCGTAAAACATAGTCCAATCAGTGTCCATATCTTCTTATTAGCAATCAAGCGGTTAAGTGGGTGGTTTTGCCACGTGACCGATAGAAAGTGAAACTAATCATGGAAGTAGCCATTAACCAGTACAGGACCGCGCTATTGACAAAAGACGTCAACAGCGCGGACCTGAAAATCCGGGGGGACGTCCATGGACGTCCGCCCCTTCACACGTGCCCGCGGGCACGTGCCCGCGGGACTCGATGTCCGCTCCTGACCCGCGATCGCCTTACAGAGCAGTAGAACGGGGAACCGCCGATGTAAACACGGCGGTTCCCCGTTCTGTGACAGGGGACATGACAGATCTACTGATCCCTGTCACTGGGATCAGTTAGATCTGTCATGTCCCGACCAGCCCATCCCCCCCACAGTTAGAACACACCCAGGGAACATTGTTAACCCCTTCACTGCCCCCTGCTGGTTAACCCCTTCACTGCCAATGACATTTATACAGTAATCAGTGGACATTTAAATTTCTGATCGCTGAATAAATGTCATTGGTCCCAAAAAAGTGTCAAAAATGACCGACATGTCCGCCCGGATATCAAAGTCCCGATAAAAACCGCAGATCACCGCCATTACTAGTAAAAAAAATAATAATAATAAAAACGCCATAAATCAATTCCCATAGTTTGTAGACGCGATAACTTTTGCGCAAACCAATCAATAAACGCCGATTGCGATTTTTTTTACCAAAAATATGTAGAAGAATATAAATCGGCCAAACCCAATGAATAATTTTTTTTTTATTTTTTATTTTGGGACATTTATTAGAGCAAAAAGTAAAAAATATTGTTCTTTTTTCACAATTGTCGCTCTTGGTTTTGTTCATAGCGCAAAAAATAAAAACCGCAGAGGTGATCAAATACCACCAAAAGAAAGCTCTATTTGTGGGGAAAAAAGGACATCAATTTTATTTGGGTACAACGTCGCACGACCGTGCAATTGTCATTCAAAATGCGACAGCGCTGAAACCTGAAAATTGGTCTGGGCAGGAGGGGGGTTTAAGTGCCCAGTAAGGAAGTGGTTAAAATCCAGCTTAGACGGGTTTAGATAACAAATCCACTGTTGAAGCCAAAAGGGAGTGAATTGTTGGTCCTAGCTGGCAGTGGAGGTCATCTTGACTTGGGAATTTCTGTGTCTAAAAGACACAAGCAAGTGCATTACAAATTCTCAAAGTCACAGTCTCTCTCTCACTCTATATATATATATGCAGTATCTCACAAAAGTGAGTGCACCCCTCACATTTTTGTAAATATTTTATTTTATCTTTTCATGTGACAACACTGAAGAAATGACACTTTGCTACAATGTAAAGTAGTGACTCTTCAGCTTGTATAACAGTGTAAATTTTCTGTCACCTCAACACACAGCCATTAATGTCTAAACCGCTGGCAACAAAAGTGAGTACACCCCTAAGTGAAAATGTCCAAATTGGGCCCAATTAGCCATTTTCCCTCCCTTGTGTCATGTGACTTGTTAGTGTTACAAGGTCTCAGGTGTGAATGGGGAGCAGGTGTGTTAAATTTGGTGTTATCGCTCTCTCTCTTATTGGTCACTGGAAGTTCAACATGGCACCTCATGGTAAATAACTCTCTAAGGATCTGAAAAAAGAATTGTTGCTCTCCATAAAGATGGTCTAGGCTATAGGAAGATTGCCAAGGCCCTGAAACTGTGCTGCAGCACAGTGGCCAAGACCATACAGTGGTTTAACAGGACAGGTTCCACTCAGAACAGGCCTCGCCATGGTCGACCAAAGAAGTGCACGTGGGCAGCGTCATATCCAGAGGTTGTCTTTGGGAAATAGGCATATGAGTGCTGCCAGCATTGCTGCAGAGGTTGAAGGGGAGGGGGGTCAGCCTATCAGTGCTCAGACCATACGCTGCACACTGCATCAAATTGGTCTGCATGGTTGTCGACCCAGAAGGAAGCCTCTTCTAATGTTGCACAAGAAAGCCTGCAAACAGTTTGCTGAAGACAAGCAGACTAAGGACATGGATTACTGGAACCATGTCCTGTGGGCTGATGAGACTAAGATAAACTTATTTGGTTCAGATGGTGTCAAGCGTGTGTGGCAGCAACCAGGTGAGGAGTACAAAGACAAGTGTGTCTTACCTATAGTCAAGCATAGTGGTGGGAGTGTCATGGTCTGGGGCTGCATGAGTGCTGCCGGCAGTGGGGAGATAGAGTTCATTGAGGGAACCATGAATTCCAGCATGTACTGTGACATACTGAAGCAGAGCATGAGCCCTCCCTTTGGAGACTGGGCTGCAGGGCAGTATTCCAACATGATAAAGACCCCCCATTCTGTGTGAACAGAAACATGAGGAGTGGACCAACGACGGTGTGTGCGAACTGTGGTAGACTTGGTTTATTCAAATAGAATCAGAGTAGTCGGGTGTCCTGTACCAAGGTCATTAGGTACAGGAATCAGACGAACAGAAGTCGTTTGACAAACGTCCGAAAGAACACGTTGTAATCTTCTCCGAAGGAAGACCCAGCTGTTGGTACGTCTGGTTAAACTACGTCACACGTCGCATACCAGACTCGTGACTATCCGACTGGGGGGAGGGGAAGTTGGAGACGTCGTTACGACCGTCGTGAGTATACG
>BLSH010172922.1:390641-413237 GCA_018402905.1 Glandirana rugosa
TCTCTGACGTCTGTATCATGTCTTCTACCAGTCTCTGACGTCTGTACTATGTTCTCTTCCAGTCTCTGACGTCTGTACTATGAGTCTCTGACCATCTTCTGTACTATGTCTGCAGTCTCTGACCTTCTCTTGTATCATGTCTGCAGTCTCTGGCCATCTTCTGTACTATGTCTGCAGTCTCTGACCATCTCTTGTATCATGTCTGCAGTCTCTGACCATCTCTTGTATCATGTCTGCAGTCTCTGATCATCTCTTGTATCATGTCTGCAGTATATTTGGGGGCTCTTTCTAACAGACTCTCTAACAGAAGCCCTCTCTGAGTACTCTGCTTCTCTTCCTGTATTTTGTTTATTGTTATGAGATTGTGGGAGGATATTATGGGAACAAAGACTCCATAGGGGAGCATTTCTGTGTTTATGTGACTGCCATAGAAACGTTTGCAAAGGGGAGGAGTTATTAAGATGACCACGCCCATGTGGGGGCGCCAGAAATTTTTCTGCACCCAGGCGTCTGTGACCCTAGGATCGGCCCTGCATACCACCACCGGGGATCCTGTCCAGCCCTCGTGCCCCCCCTGAGCTCCTGTGCTCCCTGTCTGCTCTACCAGGGACCCTCGAACCAGGGCAGCAAGAGTGGTTGCTTCCTGCATAAGACAGACTCCACCAGCAGGTGCGTGACAGACTATGGGAACCCTGTGCAGCTGAGGATCATCCCTCTCCACTAGCTTGCATCGATCCACAGCCCCCGGTGGGAGTTGCGGCTACAGAGACGGCCAGTCCACCTCCCCTCCTCCTTCCACTGTTCCGGCTCCCTACCACCATCACAACGGGACCAAGCACGCATCCCCTGGCAGCAGCGGCACCTGGTAGCAGTGATCTCCCTCCCCCTGCTTTCCGAGACAACATCCAGCGTGTCTCCACCACAACGCTCTGAGTCGGGTATATCATACAGTCGGCAATCCAGCATATCTGCGGCTCCCTATCTTCCCAGAGGACTTCGGTGGATCTGCTTGAGTTTGTGAGTTATTATTAACCATAACTGTTTGATCAATATCAGCAACTTTGTGATCTATGAACCAGCTCAGAGAGCAAGTGGTATATGTTTTTAACAGCTAATAAATGTCATCTATTTTTTACTTCAAGACTATGGTTTGTTTCACTGGATTAACCCCTGGAGCGGCGCTTTGTTTCTCTCACTACAGCACAAACTTCCCCCCAAGGTTTTTTTAGCTGGCTGCTCTCGGGGTACATGATGCTCATTTTAATTTTTCAATATTCTTTTAATTACTTCCACTGGAACAATTAATACGTGTTGGAGTCATTGACCTGGTTTAATCGCTATATGGATTGTGCTGTTGTCTTGTGTGAGTTCAATATGGGATATACGCTAAAACCTATAAAAAAAACAGCAGGTTGAAAAATAGGGGCCTGCTAGCAGCTCAAGAGCTGCTTGAGGAACTTTATGTCGGAGGCTTGCATCAGATGAGGCCTATATGTTTAACTGGTATATATTCTTGGAGAAGTTTTTTAACTTCACCAGGATGTCCATCTCAAATAAGCATTATTGAATGTACTAACAATTTTCATATGAACATTCATACGAAAATCTACCAGTGCATGGCCAGCTTTACGGTCCTTGCGCACGGTACTTGGTACTGATGTATAACCATTAAGTTTTCCTAGAGGAAAGTTACTGATCAAAAATGCATGTATGGTCTGTATACGCATTTACATACTTTACATACTTAAGACCTACCTTACCTTTAGATTTCAGATCAGGCCCAATTCATATACCTTAATACCTCAAATCAGCCCCAATAATTGTACCTTTAGATCTCAGATCAACCCTAATTCATGTTACTTCAGACCTCCAATCAGCCCTAATACCTGTACCTTCAGACCTCAGATCAGTCCCAATTCATGTACCTTCAGACCTCAGATCAGTCCCAATTCATGTACCTTCAGACCTCAGATCAGCCCCAATGCATGTACCTTCAGACCTCAGATCAGCTCCAATTCATGTACTTTCAGACCTCAGATCAGCCCCAATTCATGTACAGTACATTCAGACCTCATATCAGCTCCAATTCATGTACCGTCATACCTCAAATCAGCTCCAATTCATGTACCTTCAGACCTCAGATCAGCTCCAATTCATGTACCTGCAGACCTCAGATTGTCCCCAAGTCATGTAACTTCAAATCTCAGTTCAGCCCCAATAACTGTACCTTTAAACCTCAGATCAACCCTAATTCATGCACTTTTAGACCTCAAATCAGCCCAATTTCATGCACCATTAAACTTCATATTCACCCCAATTCATGCATGATCAGCCCCCATATCAGCCCCAGTTCCTGCACCTTCAGAACTTTTTAATCTTTTAATCTTTATTGAAATTTTTCTTAGATACATATAAACATTTAAAATCCAACCGCTTACAATACCCCCACCCCCCCAAGCCCAGAAAGAAACATTTGACAAATAATTTGAAATTCCTATAGTACCAGCATTACATTCCTTCCTTCTCATCCAGTCGATCGCAACCATCCCTTTCACGCTCAAACCTTGCAATTGTTTACTTCTTAATGCTCTTTCACCAGCTCAACCCATACGCACCATATGCCTTAATTGGACACTTTTACTCCATACTTGAACAGGGATAGCCCATCTTTGTCAACCAGGACCCCCACTTCTTTTCAAATTTACCAAGGTTACAGCTCTTCACATATACCCCTTTTTCTTTCCATATTATATCATTGATAACCTTAACCCAATCATCAGAGGTTGGGGGAACAGCTGATTGCCATTTTTGTGCTATTCATTTCCTTGCTTGGAACAAGCAACCCTCTATGGCTGTTGATATATTATCCCTCTCTTCCCCCCACACCATGTACCCCAGTATACATAATTTTACTTCTAATTCTAGTGAGGTACCAAAAACCCTATTGATAATGCCAATTACGTCTTCCCAGTATATGAAGAGTTCATACATCATACAGTGCCTTGCGAAAGTATTCGGCCCCCTTTGAACTTTGCGACCTTTTGCCACATTTCAGGCTTCAAACATAAAGATATAAAACTGTAATTTTTTGTGAAGAATCAACAACAAGTGGGGCACAATCATGAAGTGGAACAAAATTTATTGGATATTTCAAACTTTTTTAACAAATAAAAAACTAAAAAATTGGGTTTGCAAAATTATTCAGTCCCTTTACTTTCAGTGCAGCAAACTCTCTCCAGAAGTTCAGTGAGGATCTCTGAATGATCCAATGTTGACCTCAATGACTAATGATGATAAATAGAATCCACCTGTGTGTAATCAAGTCTCTGTATAAATGCACCTGCACTGTGATAGTCTCAGAGGTCCGTTTAAAGCGCAGAGAGCATCATGAAGAACAAGGAACACACCAGGCAGGTCCGAGATACTGTTGTGGAGAAGTTTAAAGCCGGATTTGGATACAAAGAGATTTCCCAAGCTTTAAACATCCCAAGGAGCACTGTGCAAGTGATAATATTGAAATGGAAGGAATATCAGACCACTGCAAATCTACCAAGACCCGGCCGTCCCTCTAAACTTTCAGCTCATACAAGGAGAAGACTGATCAGAGATGCAGCCAAGAGGCCCATGATCACTCTGGATGAACTGCAGAGATCTACAGCTGAGGTGGGAGACTCTGTCCATAGGACAACAATCAGTCGTATACTGCACAAATCTGGCCTTTATGGAAGAGTGGCAAGAAGAAAGCCATTTATTAAAGATATCCATAAAAAGTGTTGTTTAAAGTTTGCCACAAGCCACCTGGGAGACACACCAAACATGTGGAAGAAGGTGCTCTGGTCAGATGAAACCAAAATCGAACTTTTTGGCAACAATGCAAAAAGTTATGTTTGGCGTAAAAGCAACACAGCTCATTACCCTGAACGCACCATCCCCACCGTCAAACATGGTGGTGGCAGCATCATGGTTTGGGCCTGCTTTTCTTCAGCAGGGACAGGGAAGATGGTTAAAATTGATGGGAAGATGGATGGAGCCAAATACAGGACCATTCTGGAAGGAAACCTGATGGAGTCTGCAAAAGACCTGAGACTGGGACGGAGATTTGTCTTCCAACAAGACAATGATCCAAAACATAAAGCAAAATCTACAATGGAATGGTTCACAAATAAACATATCCAGGTGTTAGAATGGCCAAGTCAAAGTCCAGACCTGAATCCAATCGAGAATCTGTGGAAAGAACTGAAAACTGCTGTTCACAAACGCTCTCCATCCAACCTCACTGAGCTCGAGCTGTTTTGCAAGGAGGAATGGGCAAAAATTTCAGTCTCTCGATGTGCAAAACTGATAGAGACATACCCCAAGCGACTTACAGCTGTAATCGCAGCAAAAGGTGGCGCTACAAAGTATTAACTTAAGGGGGCTGAATAATTTTGCACGCCCAATTTTTCAGTTTTTTTATTTGTTAAAAAAGTTTGAAATATCCAATAAATTTCGTTCCACTTCATGATTGTGTCCCACTTGTTGCTGATTCTTCACAAAAAATTACAGTTTTATATCTTTATGTTTGAAGCCTGAAATGTGGCAAAAGGTCGCAAAGTTCAAAGGGGGCCAAATACTTTTGCAAGGCACTGTATATATGAGGTCCCCCATCCCCTGACACCTAGGATATTTATCATCTTGCCTCTTCCCAAACCGGAATAATTTCTGAGGGGTATAATAGTATAATAACTATAATAGTATAATAGGGGTATAATAACTCTGTGCAATAGAAATAGATGCAATACCCTCTGTGTTGGGGACATTGAGACCAGTGGGCCCAATTTTAAAATACTCCTCCTCTGCCCTATAGTTATCTCTTTAACATCCTCCTCCCACTTTGTACTAATGGGGAGCTCTTCCCTATTTCCTGTTACTCCTTTGCATATATCCGTATATAGACCTGAGATTATTCCTTTCAATAGGCCTGGTTTAATTACCTTTTGAAAAAGGGGCATCTCCCCCCCACTCCAATGTCTGTGCTATAAACTATGTATCCAGAGCATGCCTGATCTGCAGGTATCTATAGAAAGATTGTTTCGGAATATTAAATTCATCCCTAAGGTCCATAAATGATTTTAAAGACCTACCTATGAATAATTGAGCTAGTAGGACAATACCTCGGCGCTCTCATTCCTTAATTTTCCCCATTACTTGGTGCTCTTGCAAGTTACTATTATTCCATAATGGGGTATAAGCCCCTATACCCTATTTGAGTTTTTACTGAATCCCACGCCTTTATAACCATTATCAGGGTTGGAGTTTTTGGGAGAAAGGATTTTGCCTCCATTGCTTCCACAGCCCTATTATGGGGGGAATTTAATAACATAATACAGCTATTTACATAATTTCCTCCTGGGGTGCCACAACCCATCATATGTTGTAGTTGTGCTGCTAAATAATAATTCCTAGGGTGTGGCAGAGCAACTCCCCCCTCATCTGTTTGCAACTGCAAAGTGCTCAAACGGATTCTGGATATACCCTTCTTCCATATTATATCCCTAAAAAGGCTATCAATTTTATTGAACCACTTCTTATGGATCCAAACGGGTGAATTGTACAACAAATATAATAATTGCGACATCCATACCATTTTAATCAGGTTTGCAGCCGTGCTCTTGAGTGAGTGTGGCGTAAAACTAAATCCCTACAAGACCCTCTACAAATCTGCCCTTCTGAAATACAACTCCTGCCTCCACTCCACTAAACAAATCTACTGCACCACTCTCATCAAATCCCTCTCATACAAGCCTCGTCAACTCTTTTCCACCCTTAATTCCTTACTCCACCCCCCATTGCCTCCACCCACCAACTTGCTCACTTCCCAGGAGATTGCCAATCACTTCAATAACAAAATTGACACAATTTGTGATGAGATATCCTTGGTCCAGCTTTCTCCACCAACCAGCACACCAAGCCCAACACCCCACTCAACACTTTCCTGCTTCAATCCTGTTAGCTCTGAAGAAGTTGCCAAACTCCTTTCCACAGCCCCCCCGACCACCTGTCCCCTGGACCCCGTCGCCTCGCAACAACTACGACCACCCTCCTGCTCTATCCTAAACTCTCTAACCCACATCTTCAACCTCTCCCTCTCTTCCGGCACCTTTCCCTCTCCACTCAAACATGCACTGGTTACCCCCACACTTAAAAAACCCTCACTGGACCCCACCTGTTTGAATAACTTAAGACCCATTTCCCTGCTCCCGTTTGCCTCCAAGCTTCTTGAACGCCTTGTCCACAACTGTATGAGTACTGTAACTGTATGCTACCTCACTGACAACAACCTTCTCGATCCCCTACAATCCGGCTTCTGCCCACAACACTCCATTGAAACTGCCCTACTAAAACTCGCCAATGACCTACTAACTGCTAAAACCAATGGCCAGTACTCCATACTCATACTCTTAGACCTTTCTGCTGCCTTTGACACAGTTGACCACCCACTCCTCCTCAATAAACTCCACTCCCTTGGCCTCCTTGACTCTGCTCCTTCCTGGTTCTCTCACCTATCTCAGTGCACCTTCAGTGTCACATACAACATCTCCTACGCTCCTCTCTCTCTTTCTGTTGGGGTACCCCAAGACTCTGTCCTTGGGCCCCTCTTATTCTCTCTCTATACCTCTTCCCTGGGCCAGTTGATAGCTTCCAATGGCTTCAAATACCACCTCTATGCTGATGACACCCAGATCTATCTCTCGACTCCTCAACTCTGCACCTCAATGTCCTCACGCATCACAAACTTACTGAATGACATATCGGTATGGATGTCACGCCACTTCCTCAAACTCAATCTCTCTAAAACTGAGCTTGTAATATTTCCTCCTCCCCAGTCCCCTCCCCATGACATTACCTTTGAGATCAACGGCACAATGACTGGTCCTTCCACACCTGCCAGGGTGCTGGGTGTAATCCTAGACTCCAACCTCTCCTGCAGCCCCCACATCCAATCACTGGCTAAATCTTGTCTCCTTATCCTACGCAACATCTCCCCTTCCTAAATAACGACAGCACACAACAACTTATTCACTCCTTGGTTATTTCCCGCCTTGACTTCTGCAACTCCCTCCACACCGGCCTACCTTTACACAGGCTATCCCCCCTTCAGTCTATTATGAATGCTGCTGCCAGACTAATACACCTGACTAACCGATCCGTGACTGCTGCCCCGCTCTGCCAGTCGCTTCACTGACTTCCCCTACCCCACCGTATACAATTCAAAATACTAGACACAACCTACAAGGCCATCCACAACATTGCCCCCAGATACATCACCAATCTCATCTGCAGTTATTGTCCAAATCATCCTCTCCACTCCTCCCAGGACCTCCTGCTCTCTAGCTCCCTTGTTACCTCTTCCCATGCTCGCCTGCAGGACTTCTCCAGGGCCTCTCCCATGCTTTGAAACTCCCTGCCCCAGAATGTCCGGTCCCCTACCCTGTCCGCCTTTAGGCGATCCTTGAAAACTCACTTATTTAGGGAAGCCTAGCCCACCTTCACCTAAGAACTTTATTTGAGTCGCCTCTATTAGATCATCCCCTGCAGCCATTATCTTTTGTACCACCTCCCCCTCCCTTTAGATTGTAAGCTCCATGAACAGGGCCCTCCTATTCCTTCTGTATTGAACTATAATTGTACTGTGTCCCTTCTTTATTGTAAAGCGCTGCACAAACTGTTGGCGCTATATAAATCTTGTCTAATAATCATAATAACATTTGCCTGCCACTGATAAAGGGAGTCACCTCCAGACTTCACTCTTGCACTTAAATTTATTTACTAACGGGATTAAATTATCAGCTATAAAGTGCTTGGGGTCTTTCGAGAGAGTGATACAGGAGGTCAATGGGTTACAAACAAGATAGGGTCTGTAGGTTTGTCCTTAAGTTCAATTTGTTTGTAAGTCGGAACAGGTACATTTTCTAAAATATTTTTTAACTTTTTGGATACTTTTTGGAACACCCCTGTAATGTTTGTTTTGCTGTCTAGGTTTCTGTTCAGAAGATTTCACTTCACTTCCTGTCTCAATGATAATTGGATTTTGAAAATTTTGGGTTGTTGTGGAAAGAAGCATGATAAAGCATCAGTGGAGACACCTTTTTCCCATAACTCTTACAGGAGTGAATTTCCCTTCCTAGGGGTAGATTTCCTCTCACTTCCTGTTGTCTACCTATGTTGATAAGTAGGAGTCGTTTGTAAGTTGGATGTTTGTAACTAGGGGACCGTTTGTACCCAGATAGTCCATTCTGTCTACCACTTTCAAGTGAGAGACTTCAGACGATAAAGAGGTTTTTAATGGGTCTACCGTCAAAAGCGCAGATTTCTCCCAATTAATTTTTAGGCCTGAAAAACATCCAAACCCCTTGACGATTTCCATCACTGTCATTAGGAATGCCTGGGTATCCCCCAAAAACAATGACACATCTTCCATGTATAGGGCAATTCTTTCTTCGCCCAACGTCCTCTGAAAGCCATACATACTCGTGGACAATCTAATCGCCATTGCCAGGGGTTCCATTGTGAGGACAAACAGCAGGAGCAAGGACAACCCTGTCTCATCATCCTCTCAAGCTAGAACCCCTCTGAGTATACATTATTAACTCTAACCCATGCACTGGGGGCATTGTAGAGTGTTTTAACCCATTTAATAAAGGAGGGACCAAAACCAAAAGACCCACCAGAGGTAGCGCCATTCCAGACAATCGAAAGTTTTAGCAGTATCCAAGGACAAAATAGTCCTCAAACCCACATTTTCCAGTTGTATCTGCAAATTCAGATACACCCTCTTAATGTTTATGCTAGTGGACCTGTTCGGGATAAACTCACTGGTCTTGGTGTATAAGCTTCTGGATAATTTTATTCAGTCTAGCCGCCAACACTCTCGCCAAGATTTTAACGTCCCAGCACAGCAATGATATTGGTCTACATGAAGATATCTCCAATGGGTCGTCTTTCCCCTCCTTATGTAACACTATTATTGTAGCTTCTCTCATAGAGGATGGTAGCACCTCCCTCTCTACTGCCCAGTTCACTACTTTTAATAATTCCAGAAGTAACACTTTCCCATAGTATTTATACACTTCTACCGGGAGTCCATCTGGGCCAGGGGACTTTTGGTTTGCCATTGCCATTGCCATCCTACAGCTTTCTGTAGTTCCTTTAATGTTATAGGTGCCTCCAGGTTTCTTCTATCCTCCCCTGTAAGGACTGGGATCTCCAGCTTCTCAAAGTAACTTTCCATCCCATCCTCATGCCTCACAAAAGTAACCTCTTCTCCAATACCTATCATTTGATCAAATAAATCAGTTAATGTGGACTTACAGATGTTGAATGCTTGCAGAAAATGGCCAATAGCGGCCATTTAAGCAGGACAGCACCAGGAAGCAAGTGCTGTCCATTCTACAGCGTTTGTGTGTTCTTGAAGCGACCTGTGATCCTGATTGTTTGTTCCTGTGACCCGGCTTGCCTTGACTCTGCTATTGATCTACTCCTGCACCGACCCCGGCTTCCACGACCATTCTTCTGCCTACCCCCTTGTACCTCGCTGCCCGCCTGTTAACGAACTATGCTTGTACCCGACTACTCTTCAGCCTGACCCATCTGTACTGCTCCGCCTGCCCGTTACCGACCCGGCCTGCACCACTACACTTCAGCTTGCACGAGCACCACACGGACCAGCACACCACCACCTGTGATCCAGTCCAACCCTCGTGCCTCCCTGCTCAGTGCTCAGTGCCCAGCCAGCACAGTTCCCCCACCGCCCCCTCCCGCTCACCCCCCTGCTCTACATCCTGTACAAATGGAAGAGTAGGGAGGCTAGGTCTGCTCCAACTCCTCCCCATGTCCCCCTATGTTTGTCCACTGCTAATGCTGTGCCTGTGAAGGAGTTGTGTAGGCGGGAATTTTAAAGCAGTGCTCCTGATGTCACTGCCTGAGCCTTTGGAGACCAGCAAACCTCAGTGAGTGAACACAGTCTTTGTGTGATCTCTGTAGCGGTACCCCTGAAGGAGCTGCTAATGTAATTTATATTTGTTCCCAGGCTTCCCTCTGATTATCCTGCAGCCAGTCACCATGGATTTTCACACTGTCAGGTGCACACTCACAATCCTGCTCATTTTCAATGACCAGTCTAGGGGATGATTTTTCAATGCTTTATTGTAGAACTTGGATAGGAGAAGGGAAAGCATAGGATACTCCAAGTTAACTGACTTCAGATGAGGACAACTTCTCCCCAGCTTCATCTAGCAGGCTGATCTCAGTGTTGCACTGAACATACTGGTACTAATGAAACAAGTCCATCTTTAAGCAATAAAGGACAGGCTGGACCTTGCTTCCGCAAGACACTAACCAGTGTCTCCTTTCTAACCCAGTGTAGCAGACTACCAATGGCACTTTATGGCAGGCTGACTTTAGTGGAACAGGTCCCTTTTTAAGCAGTAAGCACAGAATAAGCTGGACTCTGTTCTTCAAGACACTCACCAGTGTCTCCTTTCTAGATGGCACACCCGATTAGCTGATTAAGAGAGCAGGGGAAATTCTAGCAACACAGTCTCAGGGATCCTTTCACGGGTCTGTACTCACACCATGTCCCGGGACAGTCGGTAGCCTCATTCACACTTCCGACACTTTGCCACTGTGATATCAGACCGAATCCAAGAACATCCTCCCTCTGTCAGCTTCTAAAGAACTTTGGGCTGCAGCTTCATCAGCATTCGGACAGGCCCCGACCAGACCTAGCAATCGGCAGCCTCCTGGATAGGCCCTCGGGCGTAGCAGCCAGGAGCTAAAACACACGCCTCCACCCCTAAGGTCTGGGTGGGCTGCAACTCCTAACCTTGAGCCCATGTGCTCCCTTTTATATGAAGGTGTTCACCCAAGATGCAGTGGGGGCCACTCCCCTGCTGGTTGGTCAGAACCACCTACAAATACACCTGCTGTCACTGGCTGGGTTCTCCTCACACTGCCCAATAGGGAAACATACAATTGGACAGTGTAAAACTCTCCAGACCACATGAATCAGCACCAGAGCACACTGAGCAGACCTTACACAAATCAAGGCTCTCTGATAAGCAGATAGCATAAAAATGTTCCTATCTGCCCTCCTGTTAAGCAGAGAGAGCCAAAAACTATATATACTAACTAGTACCCAAACTAGAGGGGCGCTACATTGACCCCCCCGCCAAAAATGAGCCATGTCCTCACTGGCTCTGGGCAACTGCCCCTACAAAATATCTACCAAAAGACTATCCCAAAAGACTATCCCATGTTGTGGAAAGAGGGGAAAAGGGAAGATAACAAATGAACAGGGCCATGGGGCATACCCCATATGTGGCCAGTAGGTACAAATACTCTGTTATAGAAAATATTCGCATTTTTGATAAGACTCTATCAAGTGCACTTTGTTAGTGCACCCTATCAACACACATGTTTTGATTGTACTCAGTATTTCATATTTTAAGTGGAACTCTACCAACTGCACTTTGTTAGTGCACCCCCCGCCAAACATAAAAATGATTGGGGGAAGGGGTAAACATAAACAATACATCCTGACTAACTATTGCTACGTAATAGTATAATTATGCACACATATAGTACAATTGCCTCAGCAGAGGCCTGAAGATTCCCTGCAGTCCTGCAAAGAGAGAAAAAGAAGCAAACAATTATGTACGTTCCTGAGTATCTATTGGTGGGAACACCCTCTCCTCAGAGGCGGTTTCCCCACTGGCATGCATTTACCACTAACATTCTCGTAAAGGCATCTTCATGAATCCTGCCCCCTAAGGGTAACCTTGACACGTTGTCTCCTTGTGGACCTGAAAAAGATAGAACAACAACATCCTACCAATCTATCTAGCTGATATATTTCAAAATAGTGTTAAATTTTAAGCAAGCAGTATCAAAATTTAACAATTCTCTCGAAATTTAAAGTTCTCTTGCTCATTCCGTCTCATAGACTGAAGGAGCTTGCAACAGGAGAAGTCTTTTCCTTCGGCACATTACTTGTAGAACAACAGTAGGAGCTTGCAACAGAGGAAGTCTTTCCCACGGCACATTACTTATAAAGTACAGAGGGAGCTCGCAACAGAGGAAGTCTTTCCCTCAACAAATTACTTACAGGGATGTTGAGCAACTGCCCTCTGACATAGTAGCAGCTCATAAACTTGATGTTTCTCCTTCATTCAAAGCGGCCAACTGGCCAAAAGATCTTCACAAAGTGTCTCTTTGAAGAACTCTTCGCAAAGTGTCTCTTTGAAGAAAAATCTTTGCAAAGTGACCATTTAAATAGCTCTTCACAAAGTGTCCATTTAAAGTAGGAGAAATGCTCTCTGGCAGAAGTTCCTTGTCTCCTAGTTGTAGGACAAATCCCAGATACCCCCTTCTTGGTTTTGCAAAGATAGAAGGGAAAGGGGATTGGGAATTGGGGAATTGCCCCCAGCAACAACTTTCAACTTAGAACAACAACTCTCAGCTGGTCATCCTTTGAAACAACTGACCTTGCATCTTGAACACTTTTCCTTTAAAGTAGACAAACATTGAAATGCGGTTCATTAGTAAAAGTCTGGATGGGGGATCTGGACCATCCTTCCATTGGGACCCCAGATGTTACAAGACCACTCGATATCTCTCTTCTTTGGTCTTTTCACAATCACCAGTTCTCTTTAACAGCCAAGAACTCTTTCCACAATGTAGGTTTGGTCTGATTCTTGTAGGGCTTTGGAACAAACATAAAGTCTCACACAGCTTCATTACACCACATGTTACGCTTGGTTTCTATCTCTTCCATAATCTCCTGGGGAGCATAGGGGTAGTCGTACCCGTACTCTAGGGCAACTTTACGCTGTATCAGTCTCTGTAAGCAGGAGAACTTTGGTAACTTTTGCCTATCACCCTGTCCCACTGGGGCATAGACAGTCACTTCTTTCTTGATGAGGAGGGTGTAGGCTTCATTTTGCGCTCGAGCCCGAGTGTAAGTGCGAGGAGGGGACAGGTCAGGAGCTCTGTTGGCATAGGTTTCGCAGAACCCCAGGTTTCTAGCACACTGTATGAGGATGGATGCTTTCTCTCGGTTTCCATCCAGTTGCTTCAAACACAGAGATCCTTCCTTTTCTGAAGCCTCACAGTCCCATTCTGTGTCCACTTCTGATCCCCAGTTGGCTATTCCCTCCTCTATGGACCCATACCAGCATAGGAAGCTGGGGGAACCCACATCAATATACCCCAGTCTTTCCTCACTTGAAGGACTGGCTGACTCTGCTCTCTGGGTTAGGTGGGTCCCTTCTGTAGCTTTAATAGCCGAAAAATGGGCTTCGGGGATGGCTACTGGTAGCGTTGGCTGCTGCACTTGCTGCACTGTTTCCTTTGGCTCTGTGCTGTGCACCATTGGTATGCAGGTCTCCTGAGTTTTGCAAACCGTGGTATGGATGTAAACTACCAGTCCCGGCCCCAGTGGCGCCCTCAGAGCACATCTGTTCTCCCCAGGAGCTGTCATGGTAATAGGCAAAGTCATTTCTGTAGCACAGCCTGTCTCCCAAGAGACTTGTAGAACCCTCGACTGACAATTGCTAAGTTCTAATTGCAGCAGCATCTCCCCGCAATGGTCGCACTGACCCCAGGCGCGCAGTCTCACTGTCACCCGTCGGCATCTGCCACATACCAGACACAGGTGTTCCGTATCTTCAGCACTGCATAGTGCTAGACTCCCCCGGGGCATCAATCTCACTCCAGTGTACGACCCTGCCGCCCAGTCATCTTCTCTGGCTCTTCGCCACATGCAGTAACTCCGGTCTCCGCCATCTTGCTACTCGGCACACGCGGCTCCTTCTCGGCTACAAGTGATGTCAGGGCTCTCCTTCTCAACTCCTTCTCCTTGGCCAACTGTGGGTGGCGACTCCACTGACTGACTGCCTGGCGGCAACCCCCTCGGGCAGGTCTCCCCAGCACGCTCTGCCCCGCGCTGCGAGTTAACCTTTTCACTGCTATCGCTCAACCACTGCCCGGCATCAATAGGCGCTATTGTGAAACAGACAGTGTCGAGCATAGCAGACATACAGGCAGCACTCCCTCTCCAGTGCTCCAGAGTACAATTTTCACCACTGTGGCTTGAAAATGTCCTGTTGCTAATGGCTGTACAGCAGACATTCATCCGCACAGTACACGTGCTCACACGGCCCTCCGCGGCAACCATTTTGACTCTCAAATAAACTTTGCCTTCTCTGCTCTCTGACAGCATGGTTGCACTTGATACTGTAGAGCAGACATTAGCATATCCACACGGTAAGACACAGCATTATGACAATTTCTCAAACACTTTATCTGGCTGTTTCTAGTGAAATCCAACGCTGCAATAATACAGGGGGTGTATCCCGGACGAGCCCCCTCGTGTAGTAGTACCCCCGAAGGAGCTGCTAATGTAATTTATATTTGTTCCCAGGCCTCCCTCTGATTATCCTGCAGCCAGTCACCATGGATTTTCACACTGTCAGGTGCACACTCACAATCCTGTTCATTTTAAATTCATTCTAGGGGATGAATTTCCAATACTTTATTGTAGAACTTGGATAGGAGAAGGGAAAGCATAGGATACTTCAGATGAGGACAACTTCTCTCCAGCTTCATCTAGCAGGCTGATCTCAGTGTTGCACTGAACATACTGGTACTAATGAAACAAGTCCATCTTTAAGCAATAAAGGACAGAATAAGCCAGACTCTGTTCTTCAAGACACTCACCAGTGTCTCCTTTCTAGCTGGCACACCCAATTAGCTGATTAGGGGGCAGGGGAAATTCTAGCAACACAGTCTCAGGGATCCCTTCACGGGTCTGTACTCACACCATGTCCCGGGACAGTCAGTAGCCTCCTTCCAACTTCCAAGTGACACTCTGCCACTGTGATATCAGACCGAATCCAAGGATGTCCTCCCTCTGTCAGCTTCTAAAGAACTTTGGGCTGCAGCTTCAGAATCCGGATAGGCCCCGACCAGGCCTAGCAACCTGCAGCCTCCTGGATAGGCCCTCAGGCCTAACAGCCAGAAGCTAAAACACACGCCTCCACCCCTGAGGTCTGGGTGGGCTGGAACTCGTAACCTTGAGCCCATGTGCTCCCTTTTATATGAAGGTGCTCACCCAAGATGCAGTGGAGACCACTCCCCTGCTAGTTGGTCAGAACCACCTCCAAATACACCTCCTGCCACTGGCTGGGTTCTCCTCACACTGCCCAATAGGGACACATACAATTGGACAGTGTAAACCTCTCCAGACCGCATGAATCAGCACCAGAGCACACAGAGCATACTTTACTCAAATCAAGGCTCTCTGATAAGCAGATAGCATATACATTTACCTATCTGCCCTCCTGTTAAGCAAAAAAGCCAAAAACGATATATACTCACTAGTACCCAAACATTTCTCTCTCTTCCTTCCATCTAATCCTTTCTTCCACATAATATAGTGATCATTCCTGCCTTCCATGTACCAGATTGATCCTTCCTTCCAGCCTTCCATTTACCATAGTGATCCTTCCTTCCATGTGTTTTAGTGATCCTTCCTTCCTGCCTTCAATGTGCCATAGTGATCCTTACTGCCTGCCTTCCATGTGTCATAGTGATCCTTCCTGTCTTCCACGTACCATAGTGATCCTTCCTGCCTTCCACATACCATAGTGATCCTTCCTGTCTTCCATGTGCCATAGTGATCCTTCCTCCCTTCTGCATCGCATAGTGATCCTTCCTGTCGTCCATGTGTCATAGTGATCCTTCCTGCCTTTCATATACCATAGGTATCTTTCCTGCCTTCCATGTGCCATAATGATCCATCTTGCCTTCCATGTACCATAGTGATCCTTCCTGCCTTCCATATACCATAGTGATCCTTCCCACATTCCATGTACCATAGTGATGCTTCCTGCCTTTCATGTACCATAGTGATCCTTCTATATACAATAGTGATCTTTCCTCCCCTCCATATACCATAGTGATCCTTCCCACATTCCATGTACCATAGTGACCCCTTCTTCTATTCTTCCATGTACCATAGTAACCCCTCCTTCCTTTCTTCCATATACATATGGTACACCCCATATACCATAGTGATCCTTGGTTTCCATGTACCATAGTAATACTTCCTTTGTTCCATGTACCATAGTGATCCTTCCTTCCTTTATTCCATATACCATAGTGATACTTACTTTCTTCCATGTATCATAGTGATACTTCCTTCCTTTCTTTCATGTACCATAGTGATCCTTCCTGCCTTCCATGTACCATAGTGATCCTTCCTTTCTTCCATGTACCATAGTGATCGTTCCTTTCTTCCATACACCATGGTGATCCTTCCTTTCTTCCATTTACCGTAGTGATCCTTCCTTTCTTCCATGTACCATAGTGATACTTCAATTTTTCCATGTACGATAGTGATCCTTCCTTCCTGCCTTCCATGTACCATAGTGATCTTTCCTGCCTTCCACATGCCATAGTGATCCTTCCTGCCTTAAATGTGTCATAGTGATCCTTCCTGCCTTCCATATACCATAGTTATCTTTCCTGCCTTCCATGTGCCATAATGACACTTCCTGTCTTCCATGTACCATAGTGATCCTTCCTTCCTGCCTTCCACATACCATAGTGATCCTTCCTGCCTTCCATATACCATAGTGATCCTTCCTCCCTTCAATATACCATAGTGATTCTTCCTCCATTCTATGTACCATAGTGATCCCTTCTTCCATTCTTCCATGTACCATAGTAACCCCTCCTTCCTTTCTTCCATATACCATAGTGATCCTTCTTGCTTTCCATGTACCATAGTAATACTTCCTTTGTTCCATGTACCATAGTGCTCCTACCTTCCTTTCTTCCATATACCATAGTGATACTTCCTTTCTTCCACGTATCATAGTGATCCCTCCTTCCTTTCTTCCATGTACCATAGTGATCCTTCCTTTCTTCCATGTACCATAGTAATCCCTCCTTCCTTTCTTCCATATATCATAGTGATCCTTCCTTTCTTCTATGTACCGTAGTGATCCTTCCTTTCTTCCATGTACCATAGCGATACTTCCATTCTTCCATGTACCATAGTGATTCTTCCTTTCTTCCATGTACCATAGTGATACTTCTTTTTTTCCCATGTACCATAGTGATCCTTCCATATACCACAGTGATCCTTGCTCCCTTCCATATACCATAGTGATCCTTCTTGCCTTCCATGTACCGTAGTGATACTTCCTTTGCTCCATGTACCATAGTGATCCTTCCTTCCTTTCATACCAGAGCGATCCTTCCTGCCTTCCATGTACCATAGGGATCCTTCCTTCATTCTTCCATGTACCATAGTGATCCCTCCTTCCTTTCTTCCATGTACCATAGTGACCCCTTCTTCCTTTCTTCCAGATACCATAGTGATCCTTCCTTTCTACCATGTACCATAGTGATCCTTCCTTCCTTCCATATACCATGGTGGTACTTCCTTTCTTCCATGTACCGTAGTGCTCCTTCCTTTCTTCCATGTACCATATTGATACTTCCTTTTTTCCATGTACCATAGTGATCCTTTCTTCCTGCCTTCCATGTACCATAGTGATCTTTCCTGCCTTCCGCATGCCATATTGATCCTTCTTGCCTTAAATGTGTCATAGTGATCCTTCCTGCCTTCCATATACCATAGTGATCTTTTCTGCCTTCCATGTGCCAAAATGACACTTCCTGTCTTCCATGTACCATTGTGATCCCTTCTTCCATTCATCCATGTACCATAGTAACCCCTCCTTCCTTTCTTCCATATACCATAGTGATCCTTCTTGCCTTCCATGTACCATAGTGATACTTCCTTTGCTCCATGTACCATAGTGATCCTTTCCTCCATGTACCAGAGGGATCCTTCCTGCCTTCCATGTACCAAAGGGATCCCTCCTTCCTTTCTTCCATGTACCATAGTGATCCCTTCTTCCTTTCTTTCATATACCATAGTGATCCTTCCTTTCTTCCACCTACCATAGAGATATATTCTTTCTTCCATGTACCATAGTGATACTTCCTTTTCCATGTACCATAGTGATACTTCCTTTCTTCCTGCCTTCTAAGTACCATAGTGATCCTTCCTTCCCTTCTTCCACGTACCATAGTGGTCCTTTCTTTCATCCATGTACCATAGTGATCCTTTCTTCCATGTATCATAGTGATCCTTCCTTTCATTCTTCTATGTACCATAGTGATCCTTCCTTTCTTCCATGTACCATAGAGATCCTTTCTTCCTGCCTGCATGTACCATAGTGATCCTTCCCTCTCTATCTCCCTAAGGGTTGGTTCACACTGGAACACAGTGCAGGAAACGCGTGCCCCTTTCCCCCCCTGCATGCAACCATGCTATTAAACCACATGCTACTGCAATACTATGCAGTTTAGTGTGGTATGATTTGAATGTGCATTGAGTTAAAGCAGCCCATGCAAATGGATGGTCTGCCATTGCACCAGAATGGACAAAAAGTCAGATATGTGTCATTTTCTTTCTGACACAGTACACCACAAGCCATAGTAGTGCATTACTGGGTTTTGTGGAGTGCTGTAAAACGTGCTTTGTGTTAATGTGTTGGGGTGCCATTGACAATGAATGGCACCATAATGCACTAACACATGTAACGTGCATTACTGTGGCTGCAGTAATGTGTGTGTTCCTGCAACATGTTCCACTGGAGAGGTGTAAAAGGTACAAAATAAGTAATGTAGGGAGGTGAACGGAGAGGGGTAGAGCTAAGCAAGTGCACACAGTAATTGGACACTCCCAGAAGTGGAGAGGGCTAAGGAATTGACTCTTCCTGGAGAAGTCAAAATTTTGGGCAATTTCAAAAATTATTTATTATTATTATTTTACAGGATTTATATAGCGCCGACAGTTTGCGCAGCGCTTTACAATATTAGGGCAGGCAGTACAATTACAATACAATACAATACAATAGAGGAGGAATCAAAGGGCCCTGCTCGTTAGAGCTTACAATCTAGGTGGGAGGGTCAAGTGATAGGAAAGGTCAATAACTGTGGGGGATGAGCTGATGAAGAAAATAAAGGTGCAGTTGTTAGGTGGTGGTAGGATAGGCTTCCCTGAAGAGAAAAGTTTTCAGGGATTGCCTGAAAGTGGAGAGATTTGGGGACAGTCTGACAAATTGGGGCAGGGAATTCCAGAGGATAGGAGAGGCTTGGGAGAAGTCTTGGAGGTGAATATGAGAGGAGGTGATGAGGGAGCTGGAGAGCAGGAGGTCTTGGGAGGAACGAAGAGGGTGATTAGGTTGGCTGCAAGTAAGTATTTAAACATTTGTCTGACATGTTAAAGTTGGTCTCTAGACTCTAACTGCTAAAACAATGAGTTGCAGATTTGCATTAAAAGCAGGAGCAGGAAAATACAACCATTGTGCAGCACTTACAAAGCAAGAAACATTGTCTGTGTATGTACTGAGCAAATAAGGCTGACTCCATGTGTAGCGCCCTCCACCCTAGGTAGGTGTAGTGAGAGATTCTTTGTAGGTAAGGTAAAATTTAGTCAGGCCTGACTGAGAGCAGGCCTGATTGTTTTGATTCTGGGCTGGGAGTGGCTCAGGTAGGATTGAGTGATTCACAGAATGGTGTTCTCAGGACCTCACACTTCTTTCCAGAAAGTTCTGGTATTTTTGGGACAGAGAGCTGGGAGGGGAGGTGTCACCATCTGGGGTGTTCTAAGGAGCCCTGACCAATCCCCAATCTGGGTTGGCAGGGGGCAGGCCTCCTTAAATACCCTGGGTCAGCCCAATCTGGGATATGGAGTGGTGTGGGCTGTCGCGGCCAGGGGAAGCTCCCAGTCTGGAGGGGGGGTGACCCTAGGCCTGGAGTGCTCGGGTGCGGCCAGGAGGAGAGAGATCTTGGTGGCAGGCACAAGGCAGAGGGGAAAGGACAGCAGGAGAGAGCACTATCCGGGAGAGATCTCCAATGTGGAACTACAAGTGTCAGGATGTTGGTGAGCAACATACCCTGGGAAACTGTTAGAGGCATGCCAGAGCGGATTGGGGTGAGAGACAGTCTGGGAAGGATGCAGAAGCCAGTATGGGATTCCTATGTTATTGTGGTAGTGGAGAAGGCCATGGAAGCTGGAGGGGCCTGGAGGAGAATGGGCTGGGAGTAGTGGTCCATCCATCAGGCTAGCTAGCACACAGTACTTTGCTACACAATGGAGGCCATCTGCCTCTACCTGTAATGGGTGGTCTGGAGGCCCTGCTCCAACTATAGCAGGCCTCACCATGTGCTAGCTAGGCCAGAAGAAAATGTAATGGAGGCCTGATAAATATCCTTTCAGGTCTCACCGGTAGAAGAAAGTGTTGTTCAGAAGAAAGGAACAAGGAGAATAAAGTGTTGTGCTGGAGAGAAGTACAAGGAGTGCAATGTTCAGCAAGTGATGTGCTGGAGGAAGATGGAGAGATGTATATACTGGTGAGTGTATATAGTTGGTACAGAACTGTTCAATTTCTGGGCATCCCATAATCATCCCAACCCCATCCAAGTTCAATTCTCCTAATAAACAAAAACAAAACAAAGTACCAGCCTGCTCTGTGTCTGTGTTATTGAGGCAGTGTGATCAGGTGAACCACAACACTCAGCCACCCCTAAGAGGGCCATTGGCTACACGTGTACTGTATATATATGATTTCCCATTATACATAAACTCAAAGTCATAAAAACATTAACACAAACCGAATGTTATGTACAATAGGCTTCTCCCTCCTAATATATCTCTAAAAAAACATTGCAGATTATACAATACATTCTCTTTAATCCTAATAAACAGTATGTATGATTTGGTTTAAGGCCCCTTTTCTCAGACGGACCTGATTGGAAGCTCCGTGAAGGTCTATTGGCAGGTGGAAGTTAACAGGCATGTGTCTGTTTACACCCACCTACCTCTGAGTCTGTCCAAGTCTGGAAAAAAATGCATCCTTTTCTCTTTTTCTGGACCAAACATGACAGATTGGTGGTAGCCTGATGTAAACAGACACAGGTCTGTATACACCTGGTCACCTATAGTTCCAACACAGTCCATTGTCACAATGTGGACAAAGAAACTGAATGGCACATATGTCACAAAACTGGCATCTGTCCCATTCAGCTACTATTTAGCATGGGATCTGCTCATGGGTCTGCTGAACAGAGGGTAGCAGCCCCATGTGAAATGACTCTTAAAGTGTCACTAAACCTACACCATAATAAACTATCAATAAATGGTGTATTACATGCTGTTCATACTCAAGTCAGTCACTGTGGGATTGGTTTTCTGTATTCTTCAAAATTCCTGGTTGATCCTGCTGTTCTCAATCTCCCCTTCTGTCCATGTCCCCAATGCAGTTGGGGATTTTGCAGAGCAGCGTTGGCAGCTAGTGCACATGCTCATTTTTCAGTGAGTTTCTATGCTGAGCATTTCCTCCCTATCACATCTGAGCAGCTCAGGTGACTATAGAGCAGTGATAAAGAACCTTGGCATCAAGATGTTTTGGAACTACATTTCCCATGATGCTCAACTACACTGCAGAGTGCATGAGCATCATGGGAAATGCAGTTCCAAAACATCTGGGGTGCCAACTCAGGTTCACCATCACACATGTGGACATATACACTCTGGTAAATGTCAATCCCATCCCTCCTCCTCCTCCATGTTCACTTACCAACTAAACACAATGGGTAAGGGATATTACATCTTGATTGTTAGAGGCTTCTCCTCCCTCTTTTTCCAAGACACAGGCTGGAGGGGCATGGCACAACCTGTGACTGGCAGAAATCCTCCCAAACCATGGTTTTGCCAAAAATAATAAAGATTTGATTTCAAATATACAGAAAAAGTTGCCTTTCAATAACGTGCCACCGTCCTAATGGAAAAAACCTTCCATATGTGGAGCAACCACACATGGGAGAAAGAAAGTTGGACTTTATGGGCACACATAAGACCCAAAAAGAAAACATTTTTGTATAAAAAGTAGTATTTTATTATATTTGAGCTAAAACATGGGTACAAAAAAAGAGCTCCTAGGACAAAGGAGCGTATTAAAAAATCATTTAAAAGCAGTATTATAGATCTAAGATAAAGTCAACACTCGTGTAATAAGTCCAGTGTTAGCAGTGCTTCCAGAGTAATAATGATATTAAATGTTCAGTGAAAAAGTGTCAGTGCCAGGAAAAATAAATTGCCCGTGCTGGAACTAAAACTTCTTAAACTTATATAAATAATCTTCAATCAGTGTCCTCCACCTCTGTTCACCACGTGCAAAAAGGTAAAAATTGGAGGCTCACCAGAAATATGGATAAACAGCGCAGTGACTTGTAAATTATAGTAATAATGAGACCTTCGTGACGATTGTGACCTGAATAATGTGCTCACAACTGAAATAGAATCTAGATATTATGACGAAAATTTACTAAAAAATTATGCGAGGAAACAGGATCCTCGAGAAAAAAACATGGGTACAAAATCGAGTTTATATTATTTTATGATGAAAAATATGTTTTTACAAAAGAAAAACCCAGAATACACACGGGTATTTCAGGTTGAAAGAAAGAGGGTAC
>BLSH010172923.1:2647-16007 GCA_018402905.1 Glandirana rugosa
AAAAAAAAAAAAAAAAAAAAAAAAAAAAGGCAGTTGTTGCAATACTTTATGTCACATCGTATTTGTGCAGTGGTCTTACAAACGCAATAGAAAAAAGTGTTTTTTTTTTTGTTTGTTTGTTTTTTTTAAATTAAAAAAACAAAACCAATAAAAACAGTAAACTTAGCCCATTTTTTTCTACATTGTGAAAGATGTTACGCCAAGTAAATTGATACCCAACATGGCATGCTTCAAAATTGTAGCCAACTGCATAGACCGCAAAACTGCAGTTCTCTGCAAGACAAACAGAAAACAATTGTTTTCTATGTGTCTTGTTCACACCAAAACACAGGTGTGATGTCCTGTGCGGAGCGGTGCAGGATTATGCAGCATGTCTGAATTTTTCTTCAAGGGGAAATGTTGCTGGGCACTGATGGCAGGGGAGCTGAGGAGACAGACAGAATAATGACACAGGATGTAATGTCAAGTCTGTGCATAAAAAAAAAAAAATAAAAAAAATAAAATAGCATGAAAGCTGAGGTCAACGCGCATAAAAACTCACTGCCATGCACATGAAAACGGATGTAAACTCATGTCTCTGCAAGTTAAATCGGTGTGTTTTTTCCATCAGGTTTTATGCACATATGGCGTGAACGAGGCCTTAACGCGTGTGGGATTTCAAAACACCACACATACTCGTCTGAAGCTGCATCTGTCCCCTGCCACCTCTACACTGAGTGACCAAAGACCAATGATCTCTCGGTTCTGTCTTTAGTGACCAGTCAGTCTCTGCTCTTCCCCTCCAGTGCTCACTGGAGGCCGGGCTGTGGAGGGGGTGGGAGTGGCTGACTCAGGCTCTCAGTAAGAGGCTCAGCCAGCTGCTGCTCAGACATCTGGGTGGATATTGACATTAAAGGTTGGGATTCCGCCAGAGTCAGGACTGGCTGAATAACATCAGCCAGTGGAGGACTTTAGCTTGCTGTTGGGGGAATCTGGGTCACAGGAGTGCAGAACGAAGTGCACTCCAGTGACTCACAAGAGACGTAGGGCCAAAAGAGTTTTTGGCCCTTTAGGTAGTTTGCCAACTGCCATCTACACAAACATTAGAAGATGAACCATGCATCAAAGTTTACACTTCAACATTCTGGATTTTAGCCACTTGAGGTAAACTTTAATAGGCAGCTTGCCATACACACTAGCAACTAAACAATCAATACATCCGATAGCTTTTCTAACTACTGGATCACACTTCGGAGTTTGTACAAGTGCCATATTACAATAAAACTGTAGAGATGAAATGTAAAAAGATATAGCTGACTTTTATTGCTGAAATATTGAAGTCACTGACCACTGAAGTCACTGTCACTGACAAGTGTGAAGATCAGGAGTTCTGACTTTTCTTGCTGTATACTTGTTACAGCAGTGGTTCTCAACTCCGGTCCTCGGGACCCACTAACAGGTCAGGTTTGCAGGATAACTGAAATGCATCACAGGTGATATAATTAGCTGCTCAGTGATTGCAGTATTCTAGTCAGCATCTCCCCAAAGTAATACTTAAAATCTGGCCCGTTGGTGGGTCCTGAGGACAGGAGTTGAGAACCACTGCGTTACAGGCTTATAACTTCAGTGAAACTGGTGACAACCAATATTCACAGTTTGTAATCAGCAACAGTAGGTCCCCCCCCTTTTTTTTTTAAGCAACTCTGCAGCACAGCAGCAAATATGAATGACTGACAGTTGGCATCTATAACTACAGAGATCATATTTGAAAGGGAATCTTGCAGTAAAATGCAAGGTCCACTAAGGCCTCATTTACACTGCTGCTGGTAAACGGAAGTTCTGAGGCATTTGGGTGTTTTTTTCAGCTGCCCCTGAACTTCCTTCTAGGTTATCTTAGTACATTTACACAGGGTCATTTAAGGTAATTTCCAGGCAGTTGCGTTTAAAGGGGCTTTTTTTGGACGCCAAAAAAATAGGTTCAGACGCCAGTTCAAAGGCATTTGAAACGCCAAACAGTTTGTAAATGCCGCTAAACGCACCTAAATGCGGTAAACCACATCTAGGACCCTTTCGTTTACAGGAGTTTCCATAAAAAAAAAAAAAAAAAAAAGTTCTTTAAAAACGCTCCTAGGCGCAAATGTGGCAAAACGCTGTTAAACGCAGCATAACAGCCGGTTTAGACGCCGGCTTCTAGCTGTCAAAAAAAGGGATTAAAAAACTTACCATAAAATCCTTTTCTCCGAGTTCACTGACAGACGCAGCTCTCCATTACATGTGGGGTTTTATGCCGGTCTCACTAGGGGTTAACTAGGCAGGGAAAAGAAACAGCTGGCCCCTCCCATGGGGGCCGTCCTCTCTTCCCACACAAAACCCCCTTATAGCATAGCTCTTCAGTCCGTACACAAGCCGTACAAGAACAGAGCACAGAGGGGTGGGTGCTGCGTCTGTCAGTGAACTGAGAAAATAATTTTACGGTAAGTTTTAATAAAATCCCTTTTTCTCCTATCGTTCACTGACAAACGCAGCTCTCCATTACATGTGGGGATGTCCCCAAGCTGTGTCAAAAAGAGGGGTGGGTAAACGCTAACAGTACCCAACTGAACCTCTAAGGAGGCGCCAGATGCGCCTACACTGCCGCCTGCAAAATTTTGCGGCCAAAAGCAGCATCTGAAGATGCTAGCACATCAACTTTATAAAACTTAGTGAAAGTGTGAAGCGAGGCCCAAGTGGCTGCCTTGCACACCTGCGACACCGAGACCTGGTGCCTGAAAACCCAGGAAGTGCGAACAGCCTGGTTAGAATGAGCCGTGACTGGAAGAGGGGGAACCTTGCCCCGAATAGAATACGCATGAGTCACGGTCTCAGATCCAATGAGAAATCGTAGCCGACGAGGCCACCAACCCTTTCCGCGGGCTCTCTTACGGCACAAACAAGGCATCAGCTTTACGAAGAGACTGTAGCAGCCAAATACACTCGTAAGGCCCTCACTACATCCAAAGCATGCAACTCAAACTCCTTTGGGTGCGAGGGCACAATGAAGGAAAAACAATATCTTCATTAATGTGAAAGGAAGAAACCACCTTCGGAAGGAATGAAGGAGAGGGTCGCAAGACCGCCTTGTCCTTATGCAGGACCAGGTAGGGAGACTTGCACGATAGTGCTGCTAATTCAGACACCCGTCTGGCGGAAGTGATGGCAACTAAAAAGGCCACCTTCTGTGACAGCAGTTGTAAAGAATTCTCCCTGATATGCTCATATGGCGGTTTCTGAAGTACAGAAAGCACCAATTCCGCTCCCACGGAGCCATCGGAACCTTCACCCGAGGCGCCACATGTCGCACACCTTGTACAAAGGTACGATCGAGTGCGAAGCCAAAGGTCCCTGAAAAGGAATCGCCAGAGCCGATATCTGGCCCTTGAGAGTGCTCAAAGCCAGTTTTTTATTCAGGCCCTGCTGCATAAAAGTCAGGACCCTGGACACGACATAAGAGCGAGGGTTATGACCCTCCGCCTCGCACCAAGCTATATAAGCCTTCCAGGTGCGGTGATAAATCTTATGAGAAGTAGACTCGCGAGCCTTGAACAATGTAGGGATCACCGAGTCAGCGACTCCCCTGTCTCTTAACACCTGGGACTCAATAGCCAAGACGTCAAAGCCAGCGAGGGTAAAGCAGGGTGCAGGATGGGCCCCTGAGACAGAAGGACGTCTTGCAGCGGAAGCCGCCAAGGGGCATCTGCAACCATTTGCACCACGTTAGCGTACCAAGTGCGCCAAGGCCAATCTGGAGCCACCAGGATATATTGGTATTCCCTCCGCCACTATCATGCGTATCAATCGCGGAAGCAGTTTTTTTGGAGGAAAGGCGTACAGAAGGTGGTAACGGCGCCAGTGGGCCACCAGAGCGTCCGTGGCCACTGCCAACAGATCCTCTGTTCTGGACACAAAGGTCTTCACCTTGTGATTGAACCGAGACGCCATGAGATCCACGTCCGGCGTCCCCCATCTGCGGCAAATCTGATTGAACACCTCTGGGTGGAGAGACCACTCTCCCTGGTCCAGCGTCTGGCGACTGAGAAGTCCGCCTGCCAGTTCTCCACCCCTGGAATGGAAACGGCGGCGATTGCCGGAACGTGACGTTCCGTCCAACGCAGTATCAGAGCTGCCTCCGCCGCTGGACCCCTTGTTTTTTTTTTTTTGGAAGCATGGTCACCGGACCAAAAACGCAACCAGAGTACCCGTCAGAAGATACAGCAACACCGCTACCCTGGATCACATAGGCAGTAAATCAATGGCCGCATCAACAAGGTACTTGGAGACCTCGGAGCAAAATTCAGCCCTCTGCGGCGTATCCAGCAGGCGGCCACAGTCCAGAATATTCTGGAGCTCCGCCATACGCTCAGACCGATATTGCGCCGCCACGACGTACATCAGGGCTGGTCGCATAGCAGAGCCTGCCACCACGAAGAGTGACTTAGAGCCTCTGTCTTTTGTCAGCGGGGCCCTTGAAGGCAGGAACCCCTTCCAGAGGAATGGTCGTCGTCTTATTAAGGCGAGCTATCGGCAGGACACCAAGGCGACTTTTCTTTTTTTTAAAAAAAAAAGCTTTCCTCAAGGGATAGCGAGCAGCGAACCATTTGGACCTATGTCCCTTAGAGTGTGGGAGGAAACTGGAGCACTGGGAGGAAACCCACGCATGCACAGGGAGGACATGCAAACCTCAGGCAGGTCATGGTTAGGATCTGAGCAGGCAAGCATTATGCTGCCAGGCACAAGTGCTACCCACTACATCACTGTGCTGCGCTAAAAAGAATGCTGAGGATGCTGCCATTTACAATAAACAAGGTGATCAGGAAATTGATCATATGGGTAGGCCTTGGGTGCCCTAGGGGGCTTGGAGGACACCACACACACACACACACACACACACACACACACACACACACACACACACACACACACACACACACACACACACACACACACACACACACACACACACACACACACACAAATCAGCGATTAGCCATCCTGGCTCAATCGCAACGTAGTGCGATACCAATTATAATGGCGGAAACGAAACGCTCTTTAACGCGCAGCTGCCGTCCCCTGATCCTCTTCTCCGTCCGAGGGACCTTCCAGATCATAAGCCTCCCTTGAAAAGCAAGGAGGAGGGGGACGCTACTTGGGGGGCCTGTTGGTGACCTCTCCGCCCTGGGGAGAATTCACGAAAGACCGCCACAGCTGGTCCAGAAAAGCCCCCTGCGCAGATTGCGCCGCCGCTGATTGCTCCTAGCATGTTCAGCTCCCTTAGTAACACATAGATGTATACTAAAAATTAAAGGCCCCTCCCCCCACACAGCCGCACACCACCGCCCCACAGTGCACCAGGGAACCCAGGAGGACTGCACCCGCTGCCACTGGCACCCACAGGAGAGCCCAGCTATACTTGCTGTTTGCTGCCATAACCCTGGGGATTGTCAGAGAGCCGCGCCGTCAGGAGCACACACCGTTCCAAAGTGAAAGTAAAAAACATTGTAGACACGTTTTTGCATAAGCAGGGATTCCAATATGGCCACCGTTTAACACTAGAGGCCGAAAAACACCTGCAGTGACGTGCAGTACCGCAAATGGGCGCTCTGAGCGCTAGAGGGAAAGCCCCATAGGCTCAATATGTCTGCGGCTATGGCAAAATGGCGGTGTAAAACAACCAAACGGCGCTAGAAGATCGGGTGCGGTGCGGGGGAGAGGGGTGTGTGAAGGGGGTGAACAGGAGCTCCACGCGCCCCTACCGGCGGTCCCCCTTTCCGCCCCTGAAAAGGGGGGGGGGGGGGGGGAAGGAACTCTCACTCACCACTTCGGAGGACGCCATGGGTAGCCACCCAGTCGCAGACCTTCTGCCCCTGCTTGGGCGATATGCTGCAGGCCAGAAAGTCGCTCTTCCAGAATCGCATCCGGGGCTGGGCGTAAGGGGGGGGGAATCACCCCAGGCCGCCCGCACGGAACGGGCACGATGCGGCGGGTCCCCATATGGCGGGACTGGCTCGCATCGGTCGGCCATGTCGGGGAGAGTACAGAGCCCATGGACTCTCTATGCCCTGACCGGCTTCTTGACAGCAGATCAATTGCTTGATAGAAGACAAATAAAAATAAAGGTAAAAGAAAATTAAATAAAAAAAAAAACGGTCACAAACCGGACCGCAATTCCCCTGAAGGAAAGCCAGGTCAACTCCTTGCAAACTAGGCATTTAGACTGAAGAGCTATGCTATGGGAGGGGGCAGCTGTTTCTTTTCCCTGCCTAGTTAACTCCTAGTGAGACCAGCATAAAACCCCACACTTAATGGAGAGCTGCGTCTGTCAGTGAACGATAGGAGAAAAATAAATAAATGTTCAGGGGAGGTTGAAATAGCGTCCTGTGTAAATGGAGCCTTACACTGTCCATCCCCCACCCACCACAAATCACCTATTAGCAGGTGTAAAAAAGTTTATACTGGTATCACCCCCTTATTTTACGTGTGACAACTAGACAAGAAAGATGTCCTACTCCTGGCTAGACTCCTGGAAAATACAGGAGCCAAAATCTTGTGAAAAGACACTCTTGCAATGGACTGTTTACTTGCAAGATTTGGCCTGCTATGCATTCTTGCAGAATTTTCCAGAAAGGACTGACATCACACCCCTCAATGTGAAAAATGGGGGCCAGGCAAATATAAAAAGGGATTTTATTAAAACTTACCGTAAAATCCTTTTCTCCAAGTTCACTGACAGACGCAGCTCTCCATTACGTGTGGGGTTTATGCTTGTCCAACTATGAGTTAACTAGGCAGGGAAAAGAAACAGCTGGCCCCTCCCATGGGGCCGTCCTCTCTTCCCAGCACATAAACCTATAAAAAAATAAAAATAAATAAACTTAGAGAAAGTGTGTGCCGAGGCCCAAGAGGCCGCCTTGCACACTTGTGACACAGAGGCCTGGTGTCTAAAAGCCCAGGGAGTACTAACAGCCCGGGTATAATGAGCCGTGACCGGAAAGGGGACCTTGCCCCGAACAGAATATGCGTGGGTCACGGTTTGTCTAATCCAACGAAAGTAGTAGCCGACGAGGCCGCCAAACCTTTGCGTGGACCCCGTCAGCACAAAATAAGGCATCAGCCTTCCGAAAAAAGGCTGTAGCAGCTAAATACATTCGTAAGGCCCTCACTACGTCCAAGGCATGCAACTCCATTTCATGTGGGTGTGATGGACGAGGGCACAATGAATGAAGAATAATATCTTCATTAATGTGAAAAGAAAAAACCACCTTCAGAAGGAAGGAAGGAAAGGGTCGCAAGACCGCCTCGTCCTTATGCAGGACCAGGCAGGAAAACTTGCACGACAGTGCTGCCAAGTCAGACACCCGTCTGACGGAAGTGACGGCAGCCAAAAAGCCACCTTCTGCGACCGCAGTTGTGAGGAAATCACCCTGATATTTACATAGGGTGGTTCCCGAGGTACAGAAAGTACCAAAATCAGATCCCACTGGGCCATTGGGCCTTCACCCGAAGCGCCACATGTCGCACATCTTGTACAAAGGTACGAATCAAGGAGTGCGAAGCCAAAAGGTCTCTGGAAAGGAATCGCCAGAGCCAATCTCCGGCCCTTGAGAGTACTCAAAGCCAGTTTTGTTTTTGTTTTTTATGTTCAGGTCCTGCTGCAAAAAAAAAATCAGGACCCTGGACACTACGTAAGAGTGAGGGTTATGACCCTGCGCCTCGCACCAAGCTATAAAAGCCTCTCAGGTGCGGTGGTAAATTTTGCGAGAAGTACACTTGGGAGTCTTCAACAAGGTAGGGAATACGGAGTCAGCGACTCAATAGCCAGACCGTCGAAGCCAGCGAGGGTAAGGCAGTGCAAGATGGGCCCCTGAGACAGTAGATTGTCTCTCAGCGGGAGCCGCCAGAGGGCGTTTGCCACCATTTGCACCACGTCGGCGTACCAAGTGCGCTGAGGCCAATCTGGAGGCACCAGGAATATTGGCATTCCCTCCGCCACTATCCTGCGTATCCAACGCGGTAGAAGTTTTATCAGAGGGAAGGCGAACAAAAGACAATAACGGCCCCAGGGGGCCACCAGCGCGTCCGTGGCCACTGCCAACGGATCCTTCGATCTGGACACAAAGGTCTTCACCTTGTGATTGAACCAAGACGCCAAGAGATCCACGTCCGGCGTCCCCCATCTGCGGCAAATCTGGTTGAACACCTCCGGGTGGGGAAACCACTCTCCCTGGTCCAGCGTCTGGCGACAGAAAAAGACCGCCTGCCAGTTTTCCACACCTGGAATGTAAGTGGCGGAGAGTGCCGGAACGTGATGTTCTGCCCAACGCAGTATCAGAGCTGCCTCCGCCGCAGCTGCTGGACTCCTCGTGCCGCTCTGATGGTTCACATATGCCACTGCTGTGGCATAGTCCGACTGAATCCGAATCGGACGACCCTTCAACCTCACTGTCCAGTGAGACAGGCACAATCTGATTACTCTCAGTTCCAGCCATTGATGGGGAGGCGAGCCTCCTGTGTCAACCAACGGCCCTGGGCAGTGATGATCACCCACTGAAGGGGCAGGAACGACTTCCCCTGAACCAACGCGGAGTCCCGAATCCACCAGGTCAGACACGCCCTGGTTTGGGAGCTCAGGCGGATCAGAAGGTCCAAAGGACCGAGGGAACCTGTCCCACCGAGCCAGGATTGCTCGCTGAAGGAGACGAGTGACTCTGGGCATATGGTATTGCCTCGAAAGTCGAGACCATGAGCCCCAGCACCCACATACAGAATCGTAATGAAGACCGACTGTGCGACAGGAGGGTTCACACTGCCGACTGCACTGACAGCAACTTGCCTGGAGGAAGGAAAAAAACTTGCCTGCTCTGAGTCCAGAATCAGGCCCAGATACTCCAGGCGACGGGGTGGAGACACCGTCAACTTCTGCAGGTAGAGCGACCAGCTAAAGTCCTGCAGTGGGTCACTGTGCTCTTGCAGAGCCGAGGCGGACTCCGCTCACAGGAGCAGGTCCGTCTAGGTAGGCTATTACCACAATGCCTCTGTCACAGCCACGCCAATACCGGTTTTGTGAAAACTCGAGGGGCTGAGGCAAGACCGAAGGGAGTGCCACAAATTGATAATGGAGGTCTCCTACTGCAAAGCGAAGGAAACGCTGATGCCGTGGACAAATAGGTACATGGAGGCACGTATCCCTGATGTCCAGAGACGCCAGAAATTCCCCCTGATGGAGGGCGGCCACAACCAAGCAGATAGATTCCATACAGAATTTTCGTGCCCTAACATACCAGGTCAGGGCCTTCAGGTACAGTACTGGCCGGACCCCCCCCCCCCCTTTTTGGGGACCACAAACAGATTTGAGTAAAAACCTCGAATACTCTCGCCGGAGGCACTGGCCGATCACCCCTTGGTTGGAGAGTGCTTTGCCTGCGTGAGCCCTAAGGTCGAAGGGAAGAACCTGACTGGGGCGTGTTGAACTCAAACGTCCCCCCACCCGAAGCCCGGGTGGGGGCAACCCATCAGGCTGAGGTTTGTCCTCCGCCTTTTCGGTTTTGCGCTGCCACTGCTGGTACCCGGCCCCTGCAGCGACCTCACCGGGACGGGTCCCTTTCCCCGCCGCGCCCGGGACGCGAAAGAACTTCTGACCCCAGGTAGGGGGCCCCTGTCTACAGTGAAACTCACGCCTCCGGGGCTCTGGGAGAAAGGTGCACTTACCTCCTGTGAAATCCTTAATGATCTCACCCAGCCGTGGACCGAATAGACGTCCACCCTAAAAAGGGAAGGTCTACGAGACCTTTTTTGGAAGCATGGTCACCGGACCAAAACGCAACCAGTACCCATCTGAGGATACGGCAAACCCGCTATCCTGGATAACATAGGCAGTAAGTCAACGACCGCATCACCGAGGTACTTGAAACCTTGGAGCAAAAATTCAGCCCTCTGCGGCATATCCATTAGGAAGCCGCAGTCCAGAACATTCTGGAGCTCCGCCATACGCCCAGACAGATATTGCGCCGCCATGGCGGACGTCAGGGTTGGCCGCAGAGCCTGCCACCAGGAAGAGCGATTTTTTAACAGTGCCTCTGTCTTTTAGTCAGCGAAGGAACCCCTTCCAGAGGAATGGTCTTCGCCCTATTAAGGCGAGCTATCAGCGGGACTTTTTTTGTTTTTTTACAAAAAAGCTTTCCTCAAAAGGATAGCGAGCAGCGAACCATTTTGACCTATGCTCTTGAAGTGTGGGAGGAAACCGGAGCAGCGGGAGGAAACCCCACGCAGGCACAGGAAGAACATGCAAACTTCAGGCAGGGAGGTCAATGCTAGGATCTGAGCCAGCAAGCATTTGGCCGTCAGGCGCAAGTGCTACCCACTACACTACTGTGCTGCCTCGAAAAAGAATGCTGCGGACGCTGCCATTCATGATAACTAAAGTGATCAATTTTTTTTTTTTTTTGATCATAGGGGTAAGCCTTGGGGGCCCTATGGGGCCTGGAGGACCCCACACACATACGCGGAAGTCTGCGATTCGTCATCCTGGCTAAGTCGCAGCGTAGTGCGAATTCCAGCGATAATGGCGGAAAACCGCTGTCCCCTGATCCCTTTTTCCGAGGGAAGCTTCTTGGGGGCCTGTTGGGCGACATCCGCCCGGGGAGCATTCACTAAAGACCGCCGCAGCTGGTCCAAAAAGCTTGTTGCGCAGATGCGTCTGAGCCAGCAGCAAGCAGGTTTAGCAGTATAGTCTGCCATCGTTCTCCCCCCAAAACCCCCTTAGTAACACACAGATGTATACTAAAAGTTGAGGGCACCCCCACACAGCCACACACTACGGAACGCCAGAGGGCTGCACCCGCTGCCACCAGCACCCACAGGAGAGCCCAGCTATACTTGCTGTTTGCTGCCTGTAAACTTTGATGATTGTCAGCAGAGCCGCGCCGTCCGGAGCACACACCGTTCCAAAGAGAAAGGAAAAACGTTTTTCCCACACGTTTTTGCATAGGCAGGGGGACTCCAATATGGCCGCCATTGAACACTAGAGGCCGATAACCACCTGCAGGGAACGTGCAGTACCGCAAATGGCCGTTCTGAGCGCTAGAGGGAAATCTCCATAGGCTCCGCATGTCCGCGGCTACGGTAAAATGGCGGCGAAAATTCAACGGACGGTCGGGTGCGGCGTGGGGGGGGGGGTAAAAAGGGGCTCCACGCGCTCTTACTGGAGGCTACCCAGACATTTCTTTTTCTTTATTCAAGGGTCGTCGGTCCCCCTTCCGCCCCCTGGAAAGGGGGGGGGGGAGGAAGGAACTCTCACTCACCACTCCGGACGACCGCCGTGGGTAGCCACCCAGTCGCAGACTTTCCGCCCCTGCCTGGACGGTATGCTGCAGGCCAGAAAATAGCCCTACCCGAATCGCATCTGGGGCTGGGCGTAAGTGGGGATCACCCCAGGCCACCCGCACGGAACGGGCACTATGCGGCAGGTCCCCATACGGCGGGACTGGCTCGCATCGGTCGGCCAGGCCGGAGAAAGTACAGAGCCCATGGACTCTCTATGCCCCGGACAGCTTCTTGATAGCAGATCAATGCTTGATAGAAGTCAAATAAAATAAAAGTAAAAGAAAGAATAAAGAAAAGACGGTCACAAATAGGACCGCAATTCCCCTAAAGGGAAGCCAGGTCAACTCCTTGCAAACTAGGAATTGAAAACTGCTGAGCTAGGCTACGGAGAGGGTTTATGTGGGAAGAGAGGACGGCCCCATGGGAGGGGCAAGCTGTTTCTTTTCCCTGCCTAGTTAACTCCTAGTTGGACAAGCATAAACCCCACACGTAATGAAGAGCTGTGTCTGTCAGTGAACGTAGGAGAAATCTAATTTTTTTTCTTTTAGAATACCCAGTCTGGTGGCATTGGTATCATTCATTTAAAGGGACCAGCAGCAAAGTGCATTGGAGTGCACCCAGGAGGAGGAGGAGGAGACATCAAATCCTGAAATGTTTAAATGGCCTGTATGTTATGTATAGATTCTTACCCTGGGGTGAGCAAGCAATCTACGTGGTGGTGGTAGCACTGGTGGGTGTGTTTGAAAAGTAATCAACAGGCAAATACACACTGTCATTGTGACTTTTGTCTGAACACTTGGTTGTAAACCCTTACATTAGAGCTTGACGATTAAAAAAAAATAATAATAATAATCACAATCTCGATTCAACCCCCTCACGATCCTCATCCAGCATTTCTCCGATTCTATGTAAACAGTGCAGAGCCATTCTCTGCTCAGAGCTGTGGAAAAAAAAAAAAGCCAGCAAATGTTTACCAACATTCCTCAGCGCTGAGAAATAAAGGAGATACAATGTGACATTTACATTTAGTTACATAGCTGGTAAGGCTTAAAAAAAAAAAAAAAGACAACAGTACATCCAGTTAAAACTGTGTTGAGTTCTTTTAGATCAAAAGGGATGAATTCGGTCTGTAAAAGAGGTCAGTTTAACCCCTTAAAGGCCAAGCCTTTTTCTGACACTTGTTGCTTACAAAGCAAAAAAACAAAATAATTCTGCATTTTTTGCTAGAAAATTACTTAGAACCCCCAAAACATTTTTTTAGCAGAGACCCTAGAGAATAAAATAACAGTTGTTGCAATATTTTGTGTTACTGTATTTGCACAGCGGTCTTTCAAACGCAATTTTTGGGGAAAAAATACACTTCAATGAAAGAAAAAAAAAAAACACTGAACAGTAAAGTTAGCCCAAGTTTTTTGTATAATGTGAAATGGTGTTACGCCACAAGAATCATGATCTTCTAAGCAAAAAAAAAAATTATGATTCTAATTTTACCCAGAATCGCGCAGCTACATATACCCAATGAAGTAAACAAGACACACACACAGCAGAGGAACTGTGTTCTGAATAGACAAGCTGTCTGCTGAGCTCTCCCTCCTAACATAGGGTGGCACATACTGATAACAGAGGAACAAAGCACCAGAGTGAAGACGACACTTAAAGCTTTGGAGAGAGATTCAATAACTGAGGTTTACAACCACTTTAAATGAAGATTCTGCACTATTTTTTAAAGGACTTGTTTACCTCACATAAATATAAAATGACTTGTGTTCATTATACACAGTTGGTTCACTCATAATTTAGCAGCGCAGCACTGTTTTCTTATGTATACAATTGGGCCTGCGGTGTCACTGGTTGTTGGGCATTGGCAGCTGGGCCAGCATAGTGTCATTGTCTGGCGGCCGCCAGCATGATAGCAAATAAAATGCTGAACAGCCAGACTACCAGAACCCTAGATGGTAGCAAGTCCACCAGCAAACCAAAGCAACAATGAAAACATAGCAGGGAAGAGAGAGAGAAAAAGAGTGAG
>BLSH010172961.1:0-17032 GCA_018402905.1 Glandirana rugosa
AAATATAAAATACTAAGATGTGTGAACAAGCGGTGGACGGCAAAACAACGACCCCAGCGAGGATCGGTTCTTAACCACTTACCAACCGGAAGGTTTTCCAGCTTTAGGACCGGAGCACTTTTTGCGATTCGGCGCTGCGTCACTTTAACTGACAATTGCGCGGTCGTGCGACGTTGTACCCGAACAAAATTTGCGTCCTTTTTTTTCCCACAAATAGAGCTTTCTTTTGGTGGTATTTGATCCCCTCTGCGTCATTTCTGATCGCCGCTATAAACAAAAGAAGAGCGACCATTTTGCAAAAAAACCCAAATTTCTTACTTTTTGCTAAAATTCAAATCCAAAAAAAAATAAAAAAGAACATTTTTTTTTCACCGTTTTTGGCCGATTTATATTCTTCCTCATATTTGTGATAAAAAAAATTGCAACCGGCGTTTATTGATTGGTTTGCGCAAAAATGGCCGCGTTTACGGATGGTGAGCATTCATTTCTGGGGTTTTTATTTTTTTTTATTTTTTACTAGTAATGGCGGCGATCTGCGATTTTTAGCAGTACTGCGATATTGCAGCGGACATGTCGGACATTTTTGACACTTTTTTGGGACAAATGACATTTATACAGCGATCAGAAATTTAAATGTCCACTGATATAAATGTCATTGGCAGTGAAGGGGTTAACCTGGGGGGGGGGGAGCTAGGGGTTAACTGTGTTCCCTGGGTGAGTTCTTACTGTGGGGGGGTTGGGCTACAATGGGCATGAGAGATCTAACTGATCCCAGTGATCATCCATGCCCCTACTAACAGAGTGGGGAACCACCATGTTTACATCGGCAGTTCCCCGTTCTTTCCCTGTGGCCGCTCATCGCGGCTCGCCGGCGGACATCGGGACCGCCCGAGCCGTGGGCACACTCCTCAGGCGCGCGCCCCCTAGTGGCTGATTGCAGATCGCCGTCTTTTTGCGGCGATTCGCGCTCAGCATCCCGACTGCTGCCATGAAAACACGGCGCGCGGTCGGGAACTGGTTAATTATATATACAATTACTGTAACAATACAAACGAACAAAATAGGAAAATACGTTTTGCATAGAAAAAATCTCTTTTTGAAGAAAATTTCCTTTCCTACAAAGAAAAATAGTAAAATATTTTTACAAAGAGATTGCATTAATTATCAAATGGGCAAAGGATTGACTTATATTAATGCCATAGACCAGCCATTCTCAACCAGGGTTCCCTGGAACCCCGCGGTTGCTCCAGAGGTTGCTAGGGGTTCCTTGAGCTGTGGCTGATGGATCGCCTATTTGATGATGGCCTACAGAGTTCAAGGTTCAGCACCATTTAGCAAAGGCAGCAGCATGACACCAAATATATTTTTAGCTGTCTTTAACCACTTTGTCCATAGGCCGGGCGGGGTGTTCGTTATCCTGGCTGGACGTCTATTGACCCGCGTGGGCACGCATCTCGGCGATTGGTGGTGCCGTGGGTCAGTCTGACATCTGAAAACCTTTTACCATGTGATCAGCCGTGACCAATCACAGCTGATCACAGTGTAAATAGGAAGAGCCGTTTATCGGCTTTTCCTCTGCTCAGGTCTGCAGACCTGAGCAGTGGAGAGCCGATTGGCTGCTCTCCTGACGGGGTGGGGGGCTGCGCTGAACATTTATCAGTGCAGCCCCCCTCAGGATCGCCACACTGGACCACCAGGGAGCCTGCCCAGGACCACCAGGAAGCCCCCCCGGGACACCATAAGGAGGCCATCCAGGACCACCAGGGAGACAATCAGCAAGCCGCCCAGGGACCACCAGGGAGCAACCACTAGACCACCAGGTAAGGGCAATACAGTGCACTGTAGGGATGACACTGTGCCCATATGTGATGCCTGGCAGTGCCATCCCTAACAGTACTATATGCACCAGTGCCCACCAGCATGTACCAGTGCCCAGCAGTGCCACCTATCAGTGCCCAGCAGTGCCACCTATCAGTGCCCATCATTGCCCAGTGCCGCCTATCAATGCCGCCTATGAGTGCCTATCAGGGCCGTCAGTGTTGCGTATCAGTGCCGCCTATCAGTGCCCATCAGTGCTGCATATACAGTATCTCACAAAAGTGAGTACACCCCCTCACATTTTTGTAAATATTTTATTCTAACTTTTAATGCGACAACACTGAAGAGCTGACACTTTGCTACAATGTAAAGTAGTGAGTGTACAGCTTGTATAACAGTGTAAATTTGCTGTCCCCTCAAAATAATTCAACACACAGCCATTAATGTCTGGCAACAAAAGTGAGTACACCCCTAAGTGAAAATGTCCAAATTGGGCCCAAAGTGTCAATATTTTGTGTGGCCACCATTATTTTCCAGCACTGCCTCAACCCTCTTGGGAGGGTTAACCCACATGGAGTTCACCAGAGCTTCACAGGTTGCCACCGAAGTTCTCTTCCCCTCCTCCACGACGACATGGATGTTAGAGACCTTGCGCTCCTCCACCTTCCGTTTGAGGAGCCCCACAGATGCTCAATAGGGTTTAGGTCTGGAGATGCTTGGCCAATCCATCACCTTTACCCTCAGCTTCTTTAGCAAGGCAGTGGTCTTCTTGGAGGTGTTTGGGTCGTTATGTTGGAATACTGCCCTGCGGCCCAGTCTCTGAAAAGGGATCATGCTCTTCTTCAGTATGTCACAGTACATGTTGGCATTCATGGTTCCCTCAATGAACTGTAGCTCCCCAGTGCAGGCAGCACTCATGCAGCCCCAGACCATGACACTCCCACCACCATGATTGACTGTAGGCAAGGCACACTTGTCTTTGTTGCCCCCACACACGCTTGACACCATCTGAACCAAATCATTTTATCTTGGTCTCATCAGACCACAGGGCACGGTTCCAGTAATCCATGTCCTTAGTCTGCTTGTCTTCAGCAAACTGTTTGCAGGCTTTCTTGTGCATCATCTTTAGAAGAGGCTTCCTTCTGGGATGACAGCCATGCAGACCAATTTGATGCAGTGTGCGGCGTATGGTCTGAGCACTGACAGGCTGACCCCCCACCCCTTCAACCTCTGCAACAATGCTGGCAGCACTCATACGTCTATTTCCCAAAGACGACCTCTGGATATGACGCTGAGCACTGCACTCAACATCTTTGGTCGACCATGACGAGGCGCTGAGTGGAACCTCCTGTTACACCGCTGTATGGTCTTGGCCACCGTGCTGCAGCTCAGTTTCAGGGTCTTTGCAATCTTCTTATACCCAAGCCATCTTTATGTAGAGTAACAATTATTTTTTTCAGATCCCCAGAGAGTTCTTTGCCAAGAGGTGCCATATTGAACTTCCAGTGAGCAGTATGAGAGAGTGAGAGCAATAACATCAAATTTAACACACCTGCTCCCCATTCACACCTGAGACTTTGTTACACTAACGAGTCACATGATACCGGGGACTCAGTGCCCGTCAGTGTAGCCTCATCAGTGCCCGTCAGTGAAGGAGAAAATGTACTCATACAAAGTTTTTTGACAGAAACAAAGAAAAACTTTTTTTTTTCAAAATTTTAGTTTTTTTTATTTGTAGTGCAAAAAAGAAAAACCGCAGAGGTGATCAAATACCACCAAAAGAAAGCTCTATTTGTGGGAACAAAATGATACAAATCTTGTTTGGGTGCAACGTCGCACGACCGAGCAATTGTCATTCAAAGCGCAACAGCACTGAAAGCTGAAAAGTGGTCTGGGACGGGAAGTGTTCTAAGTGCCCGGTATTGAAGTGGTTAAGGGTGGCATTCTGAGCACCACTTTAACCACTTCAGCCCCGGAAAGTTTTACCCCCATCCTGAAGAGAGCAGTTTTTGCGATTCGGCACTGCGTCACTTTAACTGACAATTGCGCGGTCGTGCGATGTTGTACCCAAACAAAGTTTGCGTTCTTTTATCCCCCACATATAGAGCTTTATTTTGGTGGTATTTGATCCCCTCTGCGTCATTTCTGATCACCGCTATAAACAAAGAAAGAGCGACAATTTTGCAAAAAAAAAGATATTTCTTACTTTTTGCTAAAATTCAAATCCCAAAAAAAATATAAAAAACATTTTTTTCATCGGTTTTGGCCGATTTATTTTCTTCCTCATATTTTTGGTAAAAAAAAATCGCAATCTGCGTTTATTGATTGGTTTGCGCAAAAGTTGCCGCATTTACGGATGATGAGAATTAATTTCTGGGGTCTTTATTTTTTTTAAATTTTTTACTAGTAATGGCGGCGATCTGCAATTTTTATCGGGACTGCGATATTGCGGAGGACATGTTGGACATTTTTGACACTTTTTTAGGACCAATGACATTTATACAGCGATCAGTAATTCAAATGTCCACTGATTACTGTATAAATGTCATTGGCAGTGAAGGGGTTAACCAGCAGGGGGAGATCTAGGGGTTAACTGTGTTCCCTGGGCATGTTCTAACTGTGGGGGGGCTGGGCTACAATGGGCATAAGAGATCTAACTGATCCCAGTGACAGGAATCAGTAGATCTCTTATGTCCCCATTGAAAGAGCGGGGAACTGCTGTGTTTACATCGGCGGCTCCCCGCTCTTTGGCTCTAGCAGCTCATCGCGGCTCCCTGGTGGACTTCAGGTCTGCCTGAGCCGCGAGCACACTCCTCCAGAGTGTGTCGGGCACGAGAGTGTTCCGCCGGCGGCGCGCGATCGCCCCCTAGCTGTGCCTGCGCGAATCGCCGTCTTTTTATGGCGATTAAGGGGGACATTCTTCCTATTGACCACCAATATAAGGGACATTTTTCCTATTGAGCCCTGATGAATTGGTTTTAGTAAGGGTTCCTCGAGACATGAAAATGATTTTTGGGGTTCCTCTAGGGCTAAAAGGTTGAGAAAGCCTGCCATAGACCGTACTTAACCTCCTCGCTCCGCCGCCATAGCCGAATGACGGTTACAGTGCGGCGCTAAAATGCTAAAAATCTATAGACGTTCTCCCATTTGGCTCGTGCTGGGTGCGCTGCCGCGGGCACGAATGGCACGCGCACATGCCGCCGCATGCTGCGGGAGCGTGCCCGCGGGTCGGGCGGACCCGATGTCCGCCGGAGACCCGCAATCTCCTTCCAGAGAGCCGGAACGGGGAACCGCTGATGTAAACACGGCGGTTCCCCGTTCTGTGAGGGGGGGCATGACAGATCTACTGATCCCAGTCACTGGAATCAGTTAGATCGGCCATGCCCCTGCCAACCCCGCCCCCCCACAGTTAGAACACACCCAGGGAACATAGTTAACCCCTTCACTGCCCCCTGCAGGTTAACCCCTTCACTGCCAATGACATATACACAATAATCAGTGGATATTTACATTTCTGATCGCTGTATAAATGTCATTGGTCCCAAAAAAGTGTCAAAAATGTCCGACATGCCCGCCGCAATATTGCAGTCCCGATAAAAATCGCAGATCACCGCCATTACTAGTGAAAAAATTTAAATAAATAAAAACGCCATAAACCAATGTCCATAGTTTGTAAACGCTATAACTTTTGCGCAACCCAATCAATATACGCCGATTTCAATTTTTTTTACCAAAAATATGTAGAAGAATAAATATCGGTCTAAACTGATGAATAAATTAGTTTTTTTATTTTTTATTTTTGGATATTTATTATAGCAAAAAGTAAAAATATTGCTCTTTTTTCAAAATTGTTGCTTCTTTTTTGTTTATAGCGCAAAAAATAAAAAACACAGAGGCAATCAAATACCACCAAAAGAAAGCTCTGTTTGTGGGAAAAAAAGGACGCCAAGTTTGTTTGGGTACAACGCCGCATGACCGCGCAATTGTCATTCAAAGAGTGACAGCGCTGAAAACGGAAAATTGGTCCGGGCAGGAGGGGGGTTTAAGTGCCCAGTAAGGAAGTGGACAAATAAAGTATTGTAAAGCAGTCAATAATTCCCCTATAAAGGACGAAACACCACTTGATAATTATGACCATAGCCGGATTTGAAAGAACCCCGAACCACACTGGGAATGACGCCGTCCCCGCAAGAAACCCACATCCATGCATTAAAACATATCTTTATATCTTATGCATACAGTAAAACTATTCCGTGGTACCAAATTATCCAGTTTGCCGTTATTTCCATGAATCCAACCCAAAACATCAGAAATGGACAGCTTCACCCGCAGACAGGAACCGGTGAAGAAATAAATAGATGGATAAATGGTTAATATTGTCTCTCACCACATATAACCGTATTGCCAATTCCATCCCAAGGGGAGGCCTCGTACACTAAAATACGCTGAATAAACGTGGGGCAAAGATTCATAACTGAGACATCTATGAAATGCAGTGTGGCAAAAGAAACTGGCAATTGTCGCTCGGTGCGACACACGAGAAATGTAAAATCTCACATGGAAATTGCCAGCCAAATGTAAAAACCACCGAAACCCAGCACTACGACAGATAGCTACAAGTTATGGAACCAGTGTATTACTGGAGACTAGTATTAAGATCTACAAATGTAAATATCAGTGAAAGCAATGATAATAAACACACAGCCCCACACAGTGAGCGATTTTACTAAAAACCCTGCTAAAAACCGATATTGAAACTCTATGCAGTTAGAACAAAATATATAACAGATCCAAACAAAATTCGAACAACCCCATAAACATGGAGACAATAGCCAAACAAAAGAGCCACCCCAGAACCACGAGTGGCTCTCTATCATAATAGTAAGTGACAGGGGCGTGGCGTCTGAGCTCTGGCATGGACACTTAACTCCAGAGCTCCGACAGACCGCCGGGAGAATCCGCTGCCACGAGAGCACACAGCCCACACAGACGCCGCAGCTGAGACACTCAGGCACAGCTCCAGGATGACGAGGAGGAGAAAGGAGCCGCCGATCCAGCCCGGGAAGCTCACCCATTTCTTCCCAGCAGCCCAGAACAGGCCGCAGCAAGATGGCGGCAGAGCCTCTGCCGCGAGGAGGAACATGCAGGCTGCAGCCTACGCCCCCGCCTCGCCAGGACATGAGCCGGGACTCTCACCGTCCCACCCGAGCAGCGGAACCTCATCTGCAGCCTCCACTCCTACCACAAGGAGCCCGGCCAAGGCCAAGCAGAGAACAGCTTCCCCCGGAGACTCCCCCTGGATGGTGGACATGGAGCTGAGTGGATCACAGGCCGCAGCGAGGCCTACCACACCCACAGCACCAGACCCCATCGCAGGGTTCCCTACCTCCGGCCAGCCAGTGTCGGACACGGTCCTAAAAGACATGCTTATGTCACTCAGGTCCTCCCTCCACAATGACATGCTGCATACAGTCAGACAATGCCAGTTTAGAGGTACAGCAACTGGGTCACAGGGTTGAACATGTGGAAAAAGTAATGGGGGACTATTCTACCTCCTATAATACCATGGTAGACGCACACAATGCTCTAGGCGATGAAAACCTCTGGCTTAAAGACAAACTGTCAGATTTAGAGGATAGGTCCAGAAGGAATAACATCAAGATCCGAGGGATACCTGAATCAGTGACATCAGCCCAACTCCTACCATATGCCCAAGACATGTTCTCAGCCATTGCACTCTCGCTCATAGCAATTGAGCTTACGATTGACAGAATCCACAGAGTACCCAAGCCAGCGTTTCTAGCAGAAGAGGTCCCCAGAGATGTCCTCCTTAGGATGCATTTCTAGAAATCCCCTTACTAAATTTTCGCAACCCGGACCAACGCCCGACGTCATGTGCATCCCTGCAACTTCTCCCTGACTTATCTAGGCACACCTTGCAACGTAGGAGAAACCTAGCCACTATCACCAAGGCCCTACGCAATCACAACATAACCCATAAATGGAAGTACCCAGCGACCTTGCTGATCACCCACAATGGCACCACCAAACCAGTGTCCTCCCTAGAAGAAGGCCTCACAATCCTCCGCCAATGGGAAATTATTGTGGATCCACCATCAGAACAGATCCAAGCTGACAGAGTTCCGGACATGCAACAGGAATGGCAGGTAGTGTCTCGTAAACGTTCGATGAAAAAGAACAAGGCTACCAGAGACACATGTACCTGCCCCCTAACACACCAATCTCTCCCAGGATGGTCAAAAATGGTTATATAAAACTTTTCCCCTCAAGCACACGCGAGCATATTACAATGTTCACAGGTCCTCCCAAGGATCCTGTTTTTATTTGTTTAACCTGCTTTACTTGCTTCAAATTGTCCCCCCCCCCCCCCCTTCCCTGCAACTATGGTACGCAGATAAAAACGGGAGCACCCCTGCTCACTGAAATATCCTCAACCAGCAAGATCTTCGAGAACACCTGCAAAAGTTCCTGGCTGACCACAACTCCGCTACCCCTGCTACGGACAATTGGCTGGAACACGGCATTTATCACAGTGAGTGTTAACTCCACCTGCAAACGCACCACATAGACTGTCATAACATGGCTATCAAATGCCTATCCCTGAATGTTAATGGATTAAATCATCCAGCAAAAAGATACTCAATGTGGAAGGAGGCTCTAAAGCAGGGATATGCAATTAGCGGACCTCCAGCTGTTGCAGAACTACAAGTCCCATGAGGCATAACAAGACTATGACAGCCACAAGCATGACACCCAGAGGCAGAGGCATGATGGGACTTGTAGTTTTGCAACATCTGGGGGTCCGCTAATTACATATCCCTGCTCTAAAGCATAAAGCTGACATACTTTGTATACAGGAGACCCACTTCTCTGCTTCCAATACCCCCAAATGCTCACTCAGATAATTCCCCCATGTCTTTCTTGCATCCTCTGCCGAGAAAAAATATAGAGGGGTCCTCTTAGCAATACGAGATGCTGTAGCCTTTCAACTCAAAGACTCCGTCTTGGACACAGAATGCCGCTATCTCATGTGATATAAACTCACGTACCTACAATTTGGTAGCCTTATACGCACCTAATAAGCAGCGGATACGGTTCCTGGATAGGCTCCTCAAGCGCCTAATTCCCTTCAAATATGGCAATCTGTTGCTGTGTGGAGACTTTAACCTCACCTCCAAACCACAGATGGACTCATCTTCCCAGGTCCTCAGGAACAGACCTTCCCTGAGCAAACTCCTGCAAAAAGAGGAGCTGTATGATGTCTGGAGGTGCCAACACGCTAATGAAAAGGATTATACCTATTTCTCCTCCAGATATCATGCCTACTCCCGAATAGACATGTTCCTAAGGGACAAGTGGCTACTCCAGAAGATATCCTCTTCTGAAATACGCAATATTACGTGGTCAGACCACGCTGCCATATCTGTCTCCATTACTGAAGCTGGAGCCCCTCTCCCAACCCCCACTTGGCGTTGTAACGTCAAACTATTACAAGAGCCTGAAAGTCAAAAAATTGTTTCCCAGCACATCAGAGAGTTCTTTGAAAATAATAACAATTCTGTCAATGACCCACTCACACTGTGGAATTCGCACAAGGCATACATTAGAGGAATCCTACTACAACAAGGAGCCTGACTTAAAAGATGCTATGATCTCCACCTGACAAAGCTCACAGGGGACATAGGCAACCTCGAAGCTAAACACAAAATCTCACCTTCACCCTCACTATTAAAGTCCCTCCAAAAGCTCAGAGAAGACTTGAGAACCCACCTCCTGCAAAAGTATGACATATACCTTAGAAGGTTAAGACTTAACACATATGCACATGACAACAGAGCCGGTAGACATCTGGCCCATAAGGTAAAGGTGGTGCAAGCCAAAACTAGGGTGCAGTACTTGCTACATCCCACAAAACAACACAAAATAAGAAACCCCCAAGACATCTTAAATCAATTTGCGGACTACTATGAAGCACCTACAACTTTAAAGATGACCCCCGCACAGCCCAACCTACGACAGAACACATAACAGCTTTTCTGAACAAAATCAACTTACCCAAACTAACAGAAGCACAACTCTCAAGCCTAAACTCCCCTCTCACTCCATGGGAAATAAGTAAGATCATAGCATCTTTACCAAACGGCAAATCACCAGGCCCAGACGCCCTTCAAAATGAATACTAAGTCTTTTCACCAACTACTGGCCCCACACCTTACTTCAGCATTTGCCTCGGCTGCCCAACATTCATCCTTCCCCCGAGAGGTGTTAAGAGCGTATGTGGTAACCATCCCTAAACCATAGGAAGGACCCCATTACCCCTGCAAATTTTAGGCCCATATCGCTCCTCAACTCAAATGGGATTTGTGAGAGGGAGGCAACCTTCTGATGCTACAAGAACGCCTTCTCTGCTTCTTTCCATAGATGCAGAGAAGGCGTTCGATAGAGTTAAATGGAACTACATGTCAAAAGCGTTAAAGACATTTGGTTTTCAAGGCCTTATTAAAGAGGCGATCCTTGCTTTGTACTCTAGTCCCTCCGCACAAGTGTACTCCTCAGGTTTCCTCTCCAAAACATTCACCATAACTAATGGTACGCGCCAAGGCTGTCCGCATACATCTTCAACCTCATGATCGAGCCACTGGCAGAATCCATTCGCTCTGACCCCCATATCCTAGGATTCCAATTCGGCAGTAAATCACACACTATCAACCTCTTCGTGGACGATGTCATCCTCCTCCTAACCAACCCACTCACTTCACTACCACAAGCACATCAAATCCTAGAGACATTCAGTACTATGTGCTATTATAAGGTTAATTTTTCAAAATCCCAAATACTCAATCTAGGAGTCAGGCCGGAAACCAAGACCCTTTTCCAACACCAACTCCCATACACGTGGAGCTCCCAGGGGATACCCTACTTAGGCATCACCCTCACAGCATCAGTCACGTCCCTAGTACACGCTAACTATACACCCCTGATGCAGAAACTCACAACCCAAATCCAAAACCTGGCCCAAAAAGGCCTCACATGGATGGGCAGGCTGGCATCTTTTAAAATGTTGATCCTCCCGCAATTACTTTATTACTTCAGAGTGCTCCCTATACACATCCCACTTAAATACCTAAAACCCCTAACAAGCCTTCTAACAAACTTCATTTGGAACATCAAAAGACCTAGGTGTGCCCGCTCTAGCCTCACCAAGCACAAGTCCATTGGGGGAATGGGAATGATTGATATTCGGGACTACCAACAAGCAGCTATGCTACACCAAATAAAACATTGGACTAGAGTAGAAGACCCCCCTCTTTGGGCAGAAATGGAATCAGAAGTCTCCCCCTTTAAAAACCTCACCCACCTACTAATACTAGATAGCTGGAAGACTTGGAGCACAGCCTATCTCCCACCTACAATAACAGCATCCCTAAGTGCATGGCGCAACTTACAGAAACTAACTAACTGAGCCTCACAAGTAGTGGCCCCCGAGGTACCCATCCAAGTATTAGATAACCTAATGCCGTTCATGTACACAAAGCCAATTCCATCACACGGCAGAATTCACATACAAGACCTCTTCGAGAACTCTAAGATCAAAAAATGGGAAACCCTCAAAAAAGTGTACCACCTCCCACACAACACTCAATTCCTTTGTATGCCTTGGCATTCCTAGCTACACGCCCCATACCGACGCTAAACATCCCCCCAGTATCCTGGAACTTCCTGCGCTCCACCACAAATAAAAGGGGATATCCCTGTTTTACAACCTACTCAATGAGAAACCAACCTTCCAGAAATTCCCAGCAATCCTAAAATGGGAATCAGACATAGCCAGATCTTACTCCCCACACCAATGGAGCATAGACTTACAATGAACATACAACTATTCCAAATGCAGTAACCACTGGGAAATGATGCTCAAGCTTGTCCACAGATGGCACTACACACCATATAGACTAGCAAAATTTTCCCCAAATAGCTCTCCCCTGTGCTGGAGGGGATGCGGAAAAGTGGGCAACCCCAGCCATGTCCTATGGGAATGCCCATGCCTCACCAGCTTTAGGAGACAAACCTTTAATCTATCTACAGTCACAGGCATATTAACTAAGCCTAACCCACCACTGGCACTCCTAAACCTCGGTATAGAGGCCTTCCCAAAGCAAATGAGACAAATAATAATACACATTCTACTGGCAGCCCGTAACACAATCCTCAGAAAGTGGAAATCTAATGATTCCCCAAAAATATCAGAAGTAATAAACATAATTCGCATAAATCATACATACGAAAGAAATCTTGCAATAAACTCGCTGACATGCAAGAACTTTGACCATAAGTGGTCAATCTGGACAAATAATGTCACTTTGCACATTCCAAACCCACAATCCCCGTAATAATGTCAAGCATTAGCCCACCGCTGAAATACTGAACATTACCACGGCACACTCCCCCATTTGCGCGTACCACCTACCCCTTCTTACCTCACCCTGTTCTTATCCAGATCAAGGCTCATAGGAAGTAAGGGGTTCCTCCCTGTGCCTCCCCGCACAGCTTGAACCCATGAGGGGTGCGCGGAGGCAAGGAGGGGACCCTACATAAATTTGATTCCCAAATTCTGCTATGTCACAGGATACGTTAATACAAATGTAATATTGTACTATATCTTGTATACCTGCTGTACCCACTTCCTGACAAGCCTACTGTATTTATCATAATATGTTGTACGTTCATATCTGGATTTCATTAAAATAAAAAATATTGTTAAAAAAAAAATAAAATAATAGTAAGTGACATCCTAGTCGTAGTTCATACCTTCCGGAATCCTGCTTCTTAATTTATGAATCCAAAAGACCTTACGTTTGCATAGGAGACTAAATAAATCACCTCCACGTTGGTTTAATGAAGCCTTTCTCAACCCTTTCAACACTGAGGAACCCTTGAAATAATTCTCCAGTCTCGGGGAACCCCGGCTAAAAAAGAAAAATCTAAAACTCATGATACATTAGTGTGATGGTCAATGGGAAGAATGCTCCTTACCCTTTGTGGTCATTGGGAAGAATTCCCCCCTTACAGATAGCTAAAAAGATCAATGATGTCATTGGGAAATTATCTGAGAGGTAGAAATTGACCATTGCTCAAGGAACCCCTAGCAACCTCTGGAGGAACCCTGGTTGAGGAACCCTGGTTTAATGTAACCTTCTCTATAACCTGTACCTTCATGAAGGATGTGTCACCGCCATGTAGGTAATTGAAGTGCCGTACAAGGTTCGTTGATTTTTGACCCTTTGTAGCTGTCAGATGCTCACACATGTGAGGGATCACCGTGATCGTTAGAGCGCGAGCAACAATTCTAGCCCAAGACCTCCTCTGTAACTCTAAACTGGTAACCTGTAAAAAAAATGTTAAGGGTCGCCTATGGAGATTTATAATTACTAAACTTTGGTGCCATTCCACAAGTGTGCACAATTTTAAAGTGTGACGTGTTAGGTTTCTCTTTACTTGGCAGAGCATCTTTCACATGATGCAAAAAAAAATTGCTCTAACTTCAGTGTTTTTTTTTTTTCTTAATTCATGCAACAGTTAAAAAAAAAAATTAATTTCCCCAGGTCTGAGCTCAGCCCAATGCTGGCCATGCACTATATGAAAAATCGTTCAAACTCATTTTCGAATAACGAACACACGGGCGTAAGAGCAAACGATTTTGCCATCACGTAATGCTGATCGATAAATCGTTCAGTGGACATGAATGAATCAGATTTCCGTTTGTTTTGTTACATATGCCTACTGCAAACTGTTCAGACGAGAAACACATTAACCTTTCAATTTATCGATCGTTCGGCAGAAATTCTCCAAACTTGTCCTTCGTGTTTTTTTTTTTTTGGCTCAAAAACATCACAACCGATTACCGATTTACGCCAAAATAAAAACCAAACTGTCCAAATGTCCAAACGTGTAATCAATAACAAAAAAACTGCCAAAATTGCCCTGTCAGTGAAAGGGTTAAGACTCCTTATTTTTGGTCATGTGACTGCGATTTTAAATTTTCTCTGGACTTAGCTCAGCCTAACAGTCAGTTTGATTTTTTATTTCAACTGTCAGAACTAACAAAAAATGTTAGTTTGTCTGTCATTATGTATTATTGTTAATAAAGTTTGTTTTTTTGTTTCAACTGTCGGAAAAAACAAGCAAAAAAAAAAATTCTAGTTTCTCTATCATTCTTTATTATTGTTAATGGAGTTTTTTTATTTTTAAATATAATAAATAATTAGAAATATGGATGGACAGATAGATATTAATGTATATAATATACAGTTATATGATGTATATACAGGGACCTGCAATCACCTGGCTGCGCTGTTTTTAAATCCTAACTGAATTTTTCGTTTAAATCAGCTGAATTTTTTTTATATTGATGTCTAACATTGATTTACCCTTTTTACCATGAAAATCCTGCTTCTGTACTAAACACAAATCATAAAAACTTAAATTATTTCTATCATTACATTGCACTGCACAGATGGGATGGCTTGGGCACTTGTTTACTCCTTTGCCCATATATGGTCATTGGTCACATGACCAGGTCCCTTGATGACATCACAGTATCAGGCAGGGGGTATAGGGGAGGTGAGGGGAAGGAACGGTCAGTTGTTGCTGGGAGTGGGAAGAGGTAGGTCATGTTCTGCTTTGCTCTGCACGGGTTGTAGAATATGTGTGTGCGTTTCTATGGAGAAAGGGGGGCAGGGAAGGCAGATTTGTGATTTGAATTTTTAGATCCCAACCGACCTTTTAGTTTAAATCTCCTGCCAGCCGGTGCATGAAAAAAAAAAGTCATGCATAATCCTATAGTATGTTCTCCTTAGAAATCAGCCATAGCCTATGTGTAAAATATTATTTATTACAATATGACAATTTCTCTTTAATTACATGACATTAAATATATTAATTAATAACATAATTGCTTTATCACAGTAATTCATAACGTTACATTAATTTCACAAATTACATCGTTACAATACATCAATTACTGCATTATATTACATTAAATAATTGGAGAAAGGGGGGCGGCCAGCAAGTTTGTGATTTTAATTTTTAGATCCCAACCGATCTTTTAGTTTAAATCTCCTGCCAGCCGGTACATGAAAACCAAAGCTGGGAATAATCCTATAGTATGTTCTCCTTAGAAATCAGCCATAGCCAATGTAGAAAATATTATTTATTACAATATGGCAATTTCTCTTTAATTACATTACATTAAATATATTAATTAATAAAATCATTGCATTATCACAGTAATTCATAACATTACATTCATTTCACAGCATTCAAATTTTGATTTGAATTATTTTTAGATCCCAACTGATCAACTGCCAGCCGGGATATGGAAACCAAAGCTGGGCAAAGTCTTATAGTATTTTCTCCTTAGAAATCAGCCATAGCCTATGTGTAAAATATTATTTATTACAATATGGAAATTTCTCTTTAATTACATGACTCTAATTACATTACATCAAATATATTAATTAATAAAATCATTGCATTATCACAGCAATTCATAACGTTACATTCATTTCACAAATTACAATTGTTACAATACATCAATTACTGCATTATATTACATTAAATAATTGGAGAAAGGGGGGCGGCCAGCAAGTTTGTGATTTGAATTATTTTTAGATCCCAACCGACCTTTTAGTTTAAATCACCTGCAAGCTGGTGCATGAAAATCAATGCTGGGAATAACATTTATTACAATATGGCAATTTTTCTTTAATTACATTACATTAAATATATTAATTAATAAAATCATTGCATTATCACAGTAATTCATAGCATTACATTCATTTCACAACATTCAAATTTGTGATTTGAATTATTTTTAGATCCCAACTGATCGGTCAGTTTAAATCAACTGCCAGCCGGTACATGGAAACCAAAGCTGGGCAAAGTCTTATAGTATTTTCTCCTTAGAAATCAGCCATAGCCTATGTGTAAAATATTATTTATTACAATATGGCAATTTCACTTTAATTACATTACACTAACATCATTACATTACAGTAATTAATTACAGAGGCTTGCAGACTCTGAAACGCGTCGCATACTAGTGACGCGGGACGCTGTGCGCGCGGGTTCCGGGATTCTTTCAACCATCTCAACTGCCACGAGGGGAATATTACAGAAACGACTACAGGCGGTCGCCCCAATCGATGGGCCTTCTCCCACGGACCACAAGCACACACAGAGACCCGCAGGACAGAATACACTGCTATTCCTCCATGTCTATCCGCAGACGAGTGTGCGGACATGCTTTTTAATAACTTCAAAATCTGTGAGTATAACCACCCTGTGCTTTACCCTGATTGTAATAAAACTTTATGCATTTAGAGGCGCCTTCTCTCTTTCTTGGCCTTTATTACCAGACCATTTATTCGTTTCCGGTGCTGTGATAGTTTGAGTGGCAATTACTTGGTCATGCCACACTAGGCCCAAATTAACTATTTATATTTATGTATATGTATAATTTTTAAAGACAGATTGAGCTTTTCCTTTTATCAATATTTAAAGTAGAACAATAGGCAAAATGTTTTTGTTTTTTTATTTTTATTTTCAATAGACTAAGGGAGGGTTATAACACCCCTCAGATTTTTTTTTTTTTTTTTGCCATCTGTGTCCAATTGGGGAGATTTATCTTAATTTCCAGTCCTGTCGCCAAAACAGGAAGTAAGAGGAAATCCCTGCAAATAAAGGGATTCCCTTTGGGGCCCTCCAGGGGGTGCAGATAGCAATAAGAGCCTAATAGGTGTTCTAATCCCTCTCCATTCCAACTAAAGGCCAAAAAGTTTGGCCTTTAGTTATACTTTAATGACCTCTGGGGTTTTCATTTTGTATTATATAAGGGAAAGAAGAGTGAGAGTTTGGGTTCGCCTACCTTCACCTCTCATTTCTTTACCTTTAATAAATCGATCCCACAATCATTGATGGTTACTGGTGCCCTATCACCCCCCACCCCCAGCACCACCATTTTTTAATCAAATGATTCCATCATCATAGGTGGTCGGCGGCTCTTTAAAGGAAAAGGGATCTGTTGAAATCAGAAGACGTTATTGCCTTTGCCTGTGGCTGTCTTGTTCAGTAGTTGTCTAATGATTAGGCGTAGTTGTGGTCAATGACTTTGTGTGATTTCTAGTTACAGGAA
>BLSH010172961.1:20723-35980 GCA_018402905.1 Glandirana rugosa
GTACGGGGGGACACGGGGACTCGAGGGACAGACGTGAGCTTGGTTCCGGTGTTCTCTCCAACGGGGGCGTATTCGGTCTGAGATGGTGGTCCATACACTGTCGTCCAAAACGGGTAGGATAAGGACAAATCGACTCTCGAAACGTAGACAAATCACCTGACGTACAATGTTACTTAGGTGTGTAGAGTCCCCAGAGAATACGTCCAGTACTGAAATTTTAGTAAGAAAAACAGCTACAGGACTACGGGGAGTGACTGCAAGTATATAGGGAGGGATTAGAGGCAGGGTGACCTGATAAAACGGGTTAAGAGAACCGAGAGTTCATTGGTAAGGTTTAGGGTAAGGTCGCGACTTACAATGGGTAGGGGGATCAGGGGGATGGGTAACATTCAGCGCTGGAATGGGATTTGGAATGGTTACTTGAGAGCCAAGAGAATTGGGCAAAATAGTCCAGTGGGACGGAGATTAGGGAGGGATATATGAACGTCAGTGAGGGGCATCAGGACATCGACAAAAAGAATGATTTTAAAGTCATGACCTGCATAAGAGACCCCTGAGATGTGTGGATTCATTGTAACATGCAGTCCACTAAACAGATGCAAAGCTCTCAGCTAAACAGGAATAGGATGGGCAAAACCTGCTGTCACATACCTGGTGGTAGAGTCTGGCTTATGCGGGGGCAACCTCTCTTGTGGCCTTGGTTCGAGTGCAGACAGGGAGCTCAGGGGCACAGGGGGGCATGAGGGCTGGACAAGTCTCTGATGGCCGGTATAGGTCTGCTGAAGCTCGTGCAGGCTGAAGGTTAGTGGTGCGGTCCGGGCCGGCAGCTGGCGGGCAGAGAGGTACCGAAGGAGCAGGCAAACGGGTCATCGGTTACAGGCTGGGTCAGTAACGTGCAGGCGGCTGAAGTACAAGAGGGCACAAGCAGAAGAATGGTCGTAAACAATCCGAGGTCAGGGCAGGCAGATAGCAACAGAGTCCACAGGAGAGCCGGGGTCACAGGAACAGGAAGTCTCTCAGAACAAACGCTGGGGGGGGGATCACAGGTGCCGGAACGCTGTAGAATGGACAGCACCGAGTGCTGGGTGCTAGCTGCTTAAATGGCCGTCTTTGGCGCCATTGCCGGTGCATATGCCGGCGCACCCGAGCGCATAGACGCGCGCGGACGTTCACAGGTGCGCGCACACACGCTACGTGCGCCCGCACATAGGTCTGCCAATGGCCCCGGTCGGTTCCTTACACCTGCATACACTCACGGCCACTTTATTAGGTACATCTGTTCAATTGCTTGGTAACACAGATTGCTAATCAGCCAATCACATTGGCAGCAACTCAATGCATTTAGGCATCTAGACGTGGTGAAGGTGACTTGCAGAAGTTCAAACGGAGCATCAGAATGAGGAAGAAAGGGGATTTAGGTGACTTTGAACGTGGCGTGGTTGTTGGTGGTAGACGGCCCGGTCTGAGTATTTCTGGGATTTTCACGCACAACCATCTCTCAGGTTTACAGAGAATGGTTGTGGAAAAGAAAAAATATCCAGTGAGCGGCACCTGTGTAGAGGAAAATGCCCTCTTGATGTCAGAGGTCAGAAGAGAATGGACAGACTGGTGGCAGATGATAGAAAGGCAACAGTAACTAAAAGAACCACTCGTTACACCCAAGGTATGCAGAACACCATCTCTGAACGCCCAACACATCCAACCTTGAAGCAGATGGGCTACAGCAGCAGAAGATCACAGCGGGTGCCACTCCTGTTAACTAAGAACAGGAAATTGAGGCTACAATTGGCACAGGATCACCAAATTTGGACAATAGAAGATTGGGAAAACGCTGCCTGGTCTGATGAGTGTGGATTTCAGCTGCGACATTCAGATGGTGGGGTCAGAATTTGGCGCATGGATCCATCCTGCCTTGTATCACCGGTTCAATAGAAGTTTGACCATTTCAGGAAAAGTCAATCCCCCGCCTCCGTTGGTGCTATTGATCATATAGTACTCCAGGATTAAATGCTGGACGATATGGGGGAGGGGAGGAGAGAGAGAAGGGAATCATTCTCTTTCCTTTTTTTTTTCTTATTCCTTTTGTTTTATTTTCTTTCTCTCTTCTTCTCTCTGGGATGATTTTCCCTCCTCTTCCCTCTCTTGAATATATCTGGAGTGAATGGATGACAGCTGAATTTAAAATAATAAGGTTGCTAATGCCGATGTATTTGCCTAAAGGGAAGGACAAAAGAAAGGAAAAGAAATTGCTTACATTTTTTCTGGGTGTTTTTCCCTTTTTTTTTTATACTTTTTTCTTTGTCTTGTTGTTGTTTTATATTTGTTTTGTTTGTAATCTGTAATATTAAAATTTTCAAAAAATAAAATCTGATTTAAAAAAAAAAAATCTATTGCGTTTGTGTGCCCTGCAATTAACTTTATTGTATTTTTTTCTAGAAATGTTTAATTTCATAAACCACTGTGCTAATATCGTGTGACATACAAACATTGGAACTGCTGCTATTTTATTCTCTAGGGTCTCTACTTTCAGAAAATATAATGTTTTGGGGGGTTTTATGTCATCTTCAGGCCTAAAATAATTTTTTAACTATTTCCCGTCCGTGATCATATGACGTCCTGGGCTTTGAGTGGAGATCAGTGGCGGCCCCTTGATAAGGGGTGCAGGGGCGCCGCTCCCCCCCATCAATGCATCCACCCCCCTGATCTACATGCAGGGCCGCCGGACATTGGATTTTTTTTTTTTTAAACACCTGATTAGAGGCTCTAGTTGGCTATGAAAAAGGGTCGCCTTAGGGTGCAGAGCACCCAGTTGCGTGACACTAGCAAATTCACTATCCTGCCACCTTCTCCTCCATGCCAATCAGATAGCCCCTGATCAGGAGTGATCGCCGCTGCCTGTCTCCCGTGCACGGGGGGAGGGGGGGCAATGGGTGGCTGTTGAATGACCCGCCATCTGTCTCCTGCGGGGGGGGGGCTAGTGTTGGTTGTGCTGCCCCCCCAATCATCTGAATTATGGGTGCAGCTGCAGGCATCATCCAGATATCATTTTTTCCGCTGGCGATTTCCAGCAAAGTAAAAACAATCATAGCTACTGTTCAGCCGCTTGATTCAGGGGCATACCGATAGGGGACTCGGGTCTCAAATGTGTCCAGGCCCCATGCTCCAGGGGGCCCATGCGACTTCCCTGTTGCCAAAATACATAGTACCCAGCATGGTGCGAGGGATCATCGGAGGGGGTGGTGCGGGAGGTGGAGAGTGAGATATGATGGTGCGGTAGTGCGGGAAAAGGAGCAGACAGCTGCCTTGTGTCCCCCTGGACAGTGATAGCATGGCGGGGGCACCCATGAGACAGACTGGTATGTTAGTTGTAACCCTGTGCCAAGTCTCTGCAACTGATCAGTGGGAAAGGCCACGGGCTCAGAGGGAAGGGTCCCAGCTGAGGGTCAGGGGGGCCCTTCATGGTTTCTTGTCCCAGGGCCCTGAAGATTCCAGTTATGCCTCTGGCTTGATTGGTTTTGCAGGCAGCAGGAGGGGACGCCCCCCCCCCACCGCCCACTCCTGCCACCCTCCAAGTGAGCCAGAGAAGGAATCCGCCGGCAGCAGAAGCTTACCATAGAGAACACCACCAGATGGTCCCTGGCTGCCCCTATGACCTTCGGAGGCCGGGCCCAACCTTATGAGTTGTAAACACTGCCGTGTATTAGGCCGGAAAGTCTGAGATCGCGTTCTTTTTTTTTTTTTTTTTTTGATCTTAGTCTTTCCAGCATAGAGGAGAGATGTGAAGACTTATAGACCCCAGATCTCTCCATAAAGAGGACCTGTCACACACTACTCCTATTACATGGGGTGTTTACATTCCTTGTAATAGGAATTAAAGTGATCAAAAAAAAAATTTAAAGGGAAAGTGTAAAAATAAAAAAATGAAAATAAAATAAACAAAAAAAAAAATTAAAGCGCCCCGTCCCCGCGCAGAAGCAGACGCATACGTACTTCGCGCCGCCATATGTAAACAGCGTTCAAACCACACATGTGAGGTATCGAAGAGCAAAGATTTCGACCGCACACCGGAACTTGAAAAAACGTGAAATTTATTGAAAAACCATCCAAGAAGTATTAAGTACAGACAATACACTGACATCCACAGAAAGTTGGCAGAAAAGGTTGACGCGTTTCACGAACTAAATGTTCACTTACTCATAACCTAACAGACAATGGCTAAAGGTACATATAGAAGGTGTATACTCAGGTGCAGGTAATCAGTGTCTGTAGGTGCCAAATTATTTCCTCATTAGTAGACACTCCCAGAGAGATCCACAAGTAGTATTTAAAAACCCAAATAGTGAAGGATTTAAAGTAAGCAAATGCATAAAATGTAATGACCACACCAATCACTATAGATCTATGGTGTGTAAAGACAACTAAAAAAGGGGGGAAAGGGAGGCCATGTCCGATATAGCTACCTACGACAAATCTTCCGGCTTAGTCATCAATTGGACAAAGTCCTCCATGATGAGGCTGGACGAATCTACTGGAGCGATAGACCCCTTGACCCAACATATCCCAATCGTTGAATCTTTAAAATATCTGGGAATCTATATTAACACTAAACCCTTAGATTATATCTCCCTTAATCTGTCCCCATTGCTGACCCGTATCCGGGAAAAAATGCAGGTCTGGTCGAAATTTAGGCTCTCTATAACGGGTAGAATAAACCTAATCAAGATGATCATCATGCCACAGCTCCTCTATGTCCTACATAATACCCCCATGGTAATTCCCTTAAAAATATTCTGAATTATCAACTCAATGTTCAGGTCCCTTATTTGGGTAAATAAGCCCCCAAGAATCAAGCTAGAGCAACTGCAGAAACCAAAGGAGGCAGGGGGGATGGCCTTGCCATACCCCTAGCTGTACTATCTGGCTGGGCAGTTACAACATATTACCAGGGTAATGGCCGGGAAGGAGGTGGAACTGACTGACCCTACAATTCCGTTACTCTGCCGGGTTACAGGTGCTATGGAGATAGCACAGGGACAAGCCCTGGCGTTTGCCAAATCCAATAAAAGATTCCCTACCTATGCCCTGATGCAGAAGGTGTGGAATAGAGCAAGGCAACTGCAGGACGTTATGGGTTTTACTAGCTTCAGCCCTATTGGGGGTAATGAACTCTCTGCAGAACTCAAACTCTTACAAACGGGACAGAGGTGGAAGGCGCACAAGGTCATACATTTGAAACACATTTTTCTCCAGGGCAAACTGTGCTCCTTCACTGAACTACAACATAAATTTGGTCTACCGCAATCCATGTCGTTCAACTACATGCAGCTGAAACATTCTATTGGGCAGAAAACGGATGGAGAACCGTGGTTTCTTTCTCCCTCGCCTGTCTTTCACCTCATGGCTGAGGTTTCCCAATTTAAAGGCTTTATCTCAAACTGTTATAGTATGCTGGCGTCCATTTACCTGAAGGGCTTCCCCATGGGAGTGATGAGTAAGTGGGAAAGGGATGTGGGTCCTTTTGAAGATACGCAGTGGGAGGAGGTCCTGGAAGCAGTCCAATCATGTTCCCTCAGCGTTACCCAGCAACTGTGCCAATTGTATATGGTGCTACATGCGCATTACACACCCGTTGGATTACACAAAATGGGGGTAAGAGATGCTCCAGGAATCGGGGGGGCCTCCTTCATCTCCTCTGGAGATGTCCAAAGCTGCATCGATACTGGGAGGGGGTGATGAACACCATTAACAGGGTGTTCCAGGTTGATACCTCAGTTGACCCCAGACCATGTACAGGTGGTCCCATAGTTACAAACATCTGACTTACAAACGGAGGGAGACAACAGGAAGTGACAGGAAATCTCCCCCTAGGAAGGGAAATTCACTCCTGTAAGAGTTATTATGGGAAAAAGGGGTCTCCACTGATGCTTCATCACCAAGCTTTGTTTCCACAACAACCCAACATTTTCAAATTCCAATTATTATTGGGACAGGAAGTGAGGTGAAATCTTCTGAACAGAAACATAGACAGCAAAACAAACATTACAGGGGTGTTACCCCTTCCCTATGCTATCCAAAATGCTTAAAAATAGTTTTTTTGGCTGAAGCTACACTTAAAAAATGTCCACTGTTCCCACTTACAAACAAATTCAACTTATGAACAAACCTACAGTCCCTATCTTGTTTGTAACCCGGGGACCGCCTGTATACTGGGCAAACTGGATGGTGCTCTTACTGAGGAAAAACATAAGCAGGTCATAGCCAGGGCACTATTCCAAGCCTGCCAGCTTATTCTAAAGCATTGGAAATGGGTGGAACTCCCCACACTCAAGGAATGGATCGGTCAAATAGGAGATACACGGGGGTTGATTTACTAAAGCTTGAAAGTGCAAAATTTGGTGCAGCTCCACACAGAAACCAATCAGCTTCGAGGTTTTATTGTCAAAGCTTGGATTGAACAACCTGAAATTAGAAGCTGATTGGCTGGCATGCACAGCTGCACCAGTTTTTGCACTCCCCAGCTTTAGTAAATCAACCCCACTGCATTTATTTTTCAACACAGGGGCAGGCCCCATAAATTGAATGACCTGTGGGACCCATGGCTAGGGACTCCAGGGCCTCCCCCGGTGGACTTAATACTGGATAGACTGCTGCAGTGGGCTAAATGATCCGCTACCTATATAGCGTTACCCAAGGGGTTGGCAAAAGAAACTCACTGGGGGGTGGGGGGGGACAGGTACTGTGCAGGTGAACAGAGGTACTGGATTAATGGGCAATGTAATTGTGCACGCTGCTTGGAAATGGTGCTCTGCATATGACAAATGTTCATGATTCTGTTCATGTAATATTTATTGTTCTTTGTGAAATTAGTTTGTTTGTTTCAATAAACTTCTTTCTGATTAAAAAAAGGGAGGGGGAAGGGAAAGGAAAGAACCAAACCCGTTGCAAAATGGCAAATAAATGTAATATAACAAATAAATGTAAAATAAGAATATAATCTCCCAGAAAAGGACATTCATCTAAGTCGCTGTGCCGCAGCCGGTATTATGGATGCATGGAAGTAAAAGGGAAAGGTGAAAATCCTGAACTGCGATAATATGATACATTGTTCAGCTGAATAAATATAAAATACTAAGATGTGTGAACAAGCGGTGGACGGCAAAACAACGACCCCAGCGAGGATCGGCTCTTAGCCACTTACCAACCGGAAGGTTTTCCAGCTTTAGGACCAGAGCACTTTTTGCGATTCGGCGCTGCGTCGCTTTAACTGACAATTGCGCGGTCGTGCGACGTTGCACCCAAACTAAATTTGCGTCCTTTTTTTCCCACAAATAAAGCTTTCTTTTGGTGGTATTTGATCCCCTCTGCGTTATTTCTGATCACCGCTATAAACAAAAGAAAAGCGACCATTTTGCAAAAAAACCCAAATTTCTTACTTTTTGCTAAAATTCAAATCCAAAAAAAATTAAAAAAAAACATTTTTTTTCACAGTTTTTGGCCGATTTATATAATTCCTCATATTTGTGATGAAAAAAATTGCAACCTGCGTTTATTGATTGGTTTGCGCAAAAATGGCCGCGTTTACGGATGGTAAAAATTAATTTCTGGGGTTTTTATTTTTATTTTTTTTTTACTAGTAATGGCGGCGATCTGCGATTTTTAGCGGTACTGCGATATTGCGGCAGACATGTCGGACATTTTTGACACTTTTTTGGGACCAATGACATTTATTCAGCGATCAGAAATTTAAATGTCCACTGATTACTGTATAAATGTCATTGGCAGTGAAGGGGTTAACCTGGGGGGGAGCTAGGGGGTAACTGTGTTCCCTGGGTGTTCTTACTGTGGGGGGGGGGGGTTGGGCTACAATGGGCATGAGAGATCTAACTGATCCCAGTGACAAGGATCAGTAGATCACCCATGCCCCTACTAACAGAGTGAGGAACCGCCGTATTTACATCGGCGGTTCCCCGTTCTTCCCCTGTGGCCGCTCATCGCGGCTCGCCGGAGGACATCGGGATCGCCCGAGCCGCGGGCTCACTCCTCAGGCGCGCGCCCCCTAGTGGCTGATTGCAGATCGGCGTCTTTTTGCGGCGATTCGCGCTGAGCATCCCGACTGCCGCCATGAAAACACGGCGCGCGGTCGGGAACTGGTTAATTATATATACAATTACTGTAACAATACAAATGAACAAAATAGGAAAATACATTTTGCATAGAAAAAAATCTTTCTGAAGAAAATTTCCTTTCCTACAAAGAAAAAGAGTAAAATATTTTTTCCACGAGATTGCATTAATTATCAAATGGGCAAAGGATTGACTTATATTAATGCCATAGCCAAGCCATTCTCAACCAGGGTTCCCTGGAACCCCGCGGTTGCTCCAGAGGTTGCTAGGGGTTCCTTGAGCTGTGGCTGATGGATCGCCTATTTGATGATGGCCTACAGAGTTCAAGGTTCAGCACCATTTAGCAAAGGCAGCAGCAAGACACCAATATATATTTTTAGCTGTCTTTAACCACTTTGTCCATAGGCCGGGCGGGGTGTTCGTTATCCTGGCTGGACGTCTATTGACGTCCTCAGGATAACCCGCGATCGCGTGCCCACGTGGGCGCGCATCTCGGCGATTGGTGGTGCCGTGGGTCAGTCTGACATCGGAAAACCTTTTACCATGTGATCAGCCGTGACCAATCACAGTGTAAATAGGAAGAGCCGTTTATCGGCTTTTCCTCTGCTCAGGTCTGCAGACCTGAGCAGTGGAGATCCGATTGGCTGCTCTCCTGACGGGGTGGGGGGCTGCGCTGAACATTTATCGGTGCAGCCCCCCTCAGAATCGCCACAGTGGACCACCAGGGAGCTGACCAGGACCACCAGGAAGCCCCCCCCAGGGACACTATAAGGAGGCCATCCAGGACCACCAGGGAGACAATCAGCAGGCCACCCAGGGACCACCATTGAGCCCCCACTAGACCACCGGGTAAGGGCAATACAGTGCACTGTAGGGATGACACTTCGCCCATATGTGATGCCTGGCAGTGCCATCCCTAACAGTACTATATGCACCAGTGCCCACCAGCATGTACCAGTGCCCACCTGTGCCACCTATCAGTGCCCAGCAGTGCCACCTATCAGTGCCCATCATTGCCCAGTGCTGCCTATCAATGCCACCTATGAGTGCCTATCAGTGCCGTCAGTGTTGCATATACAGTATCTCACAAAAGTGAGTACACCCCCTCACATTTTTTGTAAATATTTTATTCTATCTTTTCATGTGACAACACTGAAGAGCTGACACTTTGCTACCATGTAAAGTAGTGAGTGTGCAGCTTGTATAACAGTGTAAATTTGCTGTCCCCTCAAAATAGCTCAACACACAGCCATTAACATCAACAAAAGTGAGTACACCCCTAAGTGAAAATGTCCAAATTGGGCCCAAAGTGTCAATATTTTGTGTGGCCACCATTATTTTCCAGCACTGCCTCAACCCTCTTGGGAGGGTTAACCCTCATGGAGTTCACCAGAGCTTCACAGGTTGGCACTGGAATCCTCTTGTTAGAGACCTTGCGCTCCTCCACCTTCCGTTTGAGGAGCCCCACAGATGCTCAATAGGGTTTAGGTCTGGAGATGCTTGGCCAATCCATCACCTTTACCCTCAGCTTCTTTAGCAAGGCAGTGGTCGTCTTGGAGGTGTGTTTGTGGTTGCTATGTTGGAATACTGCCCTGCGGCCCAGTCTCTGAAGGGAGATGCTCTGCTTCAGTATGTCACAGTACATGTTGGCATTCATGGTTCCCTCAATGAACTGTAGCTCCCAAGTGCCGGCAGCACTCATGCAGCCCCAGACCATGACACTACCACCACCATGCTTGATTGTAGGCAAGACACACTTGTCTTTGTACTCCTCACCTGGTTGCCGCCACGCACGCTTGACACCATCTGAACCAAATAATTTTATCTTGGTCTCATCAGACCACAGGGCATGGTTCCAGTAATCCTTGTCCTTAGTCTGCTTGTCTTCAGCAAACTGTTTGTGGGCTTTCTTGTGCATCATCTTTAGAAGAGGCTTCCTTCTGGGACGACAGCCATGCAGACCAATTTGATGCAGTGTGCGGCGTATGGTCTGAGCACTGACAGGCTGACCCCCCACCCCTTCAACCTCTGCAGCAATGCTGGCAGCACTCATACGTCTATTTCCCAAAGACAACCTCTGGATATGACGCTGAGCACTGCACTCAACTTCTTTGGTTGACCATGGCGAGGCGCTGTTCTGAGTGGAACCTCTCCTGTTATACAGCTGTATGGTCTTGGCCACCATGCTGCAGCTCAGTTTCAGGGTCTTTGCAATCTTCTTATAGCCTAGGCCATCTTTATGTAGAGTAACAATTATTTTTTTCAGATCCCCAGAGAGTTCTTTGCCAAGAGGTGCCATATTGAACTTCCAGTGAGCAGTATGAGAGAGTGAGAGCGATAACATCAAATTTAACACACCTGCTCCCCATTCACACCTGAGACTTTGTTACACTAACGAGTCACATGATACCGGGGACTCAGTGCCCGTCAGTGTAGCCTCATCAGTGCCCGTCAGTGAAGGAGAAAATGCACTCATACAAAGTTTTGTGACAGAAACAAAGAAAACCTTTTTTTCAAAATGTTATTTTTTTTATTTGTAGTGCAAAAACTAAAAACCGCAGAGGTGATCAAATACCACCAAAAGAAAGCTCTATTTGTGGGAACAAAATTATAAAAATCTTGTTTGGGTACAGCGTCGCACAACCGAGCAATTGTCATTCAAAGCGCAACAGCACTGAAAGCTGAAAATTGGTCTGGGCGGGAAGTGTTCTAAGTGCCCGGTATTGAAGTGGTTAAGGGTGGCATTCTGAGCACCACTTTAACCACTTCAGCCCCGGAAAGTTTTACCCCCTTCCTGGCCAGAGCAGTTTTTGCGATTCGGCACTGCGTCACTTTAACTGACAATTGCGCGGTCGTGCGGCGTTGTACCCAAACGAAATTTGCGTCCTTTTCCCCCCCACAAATAGAGCTTTCTTTTGGTGGTATTTGATCCCCTCTGCGTCATTTCTGATCACCGCTATAAAAAAAAGAGCGACACTTTTGCAAAAAAAAAAAAGATATTTCTTACTTTTTGCTAACATACAAATCCAAAAAAAAATAAATAAAAAAACATTTTTTTTCATCGGTTTTGGCCGATTTATTTTCTTCCTCATATTTTTGGTAAAAAAAATCGCAATCGGCGTTTATTGATTGGTTTGCGCAAAAGTTGCCGCGTTTACGGGTGATGAGAATTAATTTCTGGGGTCTTTATTTATTTTATTTTTTTTTACTAGTAATGGCGGTGATCTGCGATTTTCATCGGGACTGCGATATTGTGTCGGACATGTCGGATATTTTTGACACTTTTTTGGGACCAATGACATTTATACAGCGATCAGAAATTTAAATATCCACTGATTACTGTGTAAATGTCATTGGCAGTGAAGGGGTTAACCTGCATGGGGAGATCTAGGGGGTAACTGTGTACCCTAGGCGTATTCTAACTGTGAGGGGGCTGGGCTACCATGGGCATAAGAGATCTAACTGATCCCAGTGACAGAGATCAGTAGGTCTCTTATGTCCCCATTGAAAGAGCGGGGAACTGCTGTGTTTACATCGGTGGTTCCCCGCTCTTTGGCTCTAGCAGCTCATCGCGGCCCGTGGCTCCTCCGGAGTGTGTCGGGCACGAGAGCGCACCGCCGGCGGCGCGCGATCGCCCCCTAGCTGCGCCTGCGCGAATCTTTTTAGGCCGATTCACGATAAGCGTCCACACCGCCGCAGTAAATATACTGCGCGCTGTGCGGAACCGGTTAAGGGGGACATTCTTCCTATTGACCACCAATATAAGGGACATTTTTCCTATTGAGCCCTGATGAATTGGTTTTAGTAAGGGTTCCTCGAGACATGAAAATTTTTTTTGGGGTTCCTCTAGGGCTAAAAGGTTGAGAAAGCCTGCCATAGACAGTACATAAATAAAGTATTGTAAAGCAGTCAATCATTCCCCTATAAAGGACCAAACACCACTTGATAATTATGACCATAGCCGGATTTGAAAGAACCCCAAACCACACTGGGAATGACGCCGTCCCCGCAAGAAACCCACATCCATGCATTAAAACATATCTTTATATCTCATGCATACAGTAAAACTATTTTGTGGTACGAAATTATCCAGTTTGCCGTTACTTCCATGAATCCAACCCAAAACATCAGAAATGGACAGGTTCACCCGCAGACAGGAACCGGTGAAGAAATAAATAGATGGATAAATGGTTAATATCATCTCTCACCACATATAACCGTATTGCCAATTCCATCCCAAGGGGAGGTCCCGTACACTAAAATACGCTGAATAAACGTGGGGCAAAGATTCATAACTGAGACGTCTATGAAATGCAGTGCGGCAAAAGAAACCGGCAATTGTCGCTCGGTGCGACACACGAGAAATGTAAAATCTCACATGGAAATTGCCAGCCAAATGTAAAAACCACCGAAACCCAGCACTTCGACAGATAGCTACAAGTTATGGAACCAGTGTATTACTGGAGACGAGTATTAAGATCTACAAATGTGAATATCAGTGAAAGCAATGATAATGGACACACAGCCCCACACAGTGAGCGATTTTACTAAAAACCCTGCTAAAAACCGATATTGAAACTCTATGCCGTTAGAACAAAATATATAACAGAGCCAAACAAAATTCCAACAACCCCATAAACATGGAGACAATAGCCAAACAAAAGAGCCGCCCCAGAACCACGAGTGGCTCTCTATCATAATAGTAAGTGACAGGGGCATGGCGTCTGAGCTCTGACATGGACACTTAACTCCAGAGCTCCGCAAGACCGCCGGGAGAATCCGCTGCCAAAAAAAATTTGTTTCCCAGCACATCAGAGAGTTCTTTGAAAATAATAACAATTCTGTCAATGACCCACTCACACTGTGGAATTCGCACAAGGCATACATTAGAGGAATCCTACTACAACAAGGAGCCTGACTTAAAAGATGCTATGATCTCCACCTGACAAAGCTCACGGGGGACATAGAACACCTTGAAGCTAAACACAAAATCTCACCTTCACACTCACTATTAAAGTCCCTCCAAAAGCTCAGAGAAGACTTGAGAACCCACCTCCTGCAAAAGTATGACATATACCTTAGAAGGTTAAGACTTAACACATATGCACACGACAACAGACCCGGTAGACACAAGATAAAGGTGGTGCAAGCCAAAACTAGGGTGTAGTACTTGCTACATCCCACAAAATAACGCAAAATAAGAAACCCCCAAGACATTTTAAAACAATTTGCGGACTACTATGAGGCACCTACAACTTTAAAGACGACCCCCACACCGCCCAACCTACGACAGAACACATAACAGCTTTTCTAAACAAAATCAACTTACCCAAACTAACAGAAGCACAGCTCTCAAGCCTAAACTCCCCTCTCACTCCATGGGAAATAAGTAAGATCATAGCATCTTTACCAAACGGCAAATCACCAGGCCCAGACGGCCTTCAAAATGAATACTATAAGTCTTTTCACCAACTACTGGCCCCACACCTTACCTCAGCATTTGCCTCGGCTGCCCAACATTCATCCTTCCCCCAAGAGGTGTTAAGAGCGTATGTGGTAACCATCCCTAAACCAGGGAAGGACCCCATTACCCCTGCAAATTTTAGGCCCATATCGCTCCTCAACTCAGATGTAAAAATCTACGCTAAACTGCTGGCACAACGGATCTACAATGTGATTCAGGCTCTTGTAACAAAAGATCAAATGGGATTTGTGAGAAGGAGGCAACCTTCTGATGCTACAAGACGCATTCTAAATGTCATTCATTATGCTGAAAAAACAGGAACGCCTTCTCTGCTTCTTTCCATAGATGCAGAGAAGGCGTTCGATAGAGTTGAATGGAACTACATGTGAAAAGTGTTAGAGACATTTGGTTTTCAAGGCCTTATTAAAGAGGCGATCCTTGCTTTGTACTCTAGTCCCTCCGCACAAGTGTACTCCTCAGGTTTCCTCTCCAAAACATTCACCATAACTAATGGTACGCGCCAAGGCTGTCCGCATACATCTTCAACCTCATGATCGAGCCACTGGCAGAATCCATTCGCTCTGACCCCCATATCCTAGGATTCCAATTCGGCAGTAAATCACACACTATCAACCTCTTCGTGGACGATGTCATCCTCCTCCTAACCAACCCACTCACTTCACTACCACAAGCACATCAAATCCTAGAGACATTCAGTACTATCTCCTATTATAAGGCTAATTTTTCAAAATCCCTAATACTCAATCTAGGAGTCAGGCCGGAAACCAAGACCCTTCTCCAACACCAGCTCCCAGGGGACACCCTACTTAGGCATCAGCCTCACAGCATCAGTCACGTCCCTAGTACACGCTAACTATACACCCCTGATGCAGAAACTCAGAACCCAAATCCAAAACCTGGCCCAAAAAGGCCTCACATGGATGGGCAGGCTGGCATCTTTTAAAATGTTGATCCTCCCGCAATTAGTTTATTACTTCAGAGTGCTCCCTATACACATCCCACTTAAATACCTAAAACCCCTAACGAGCCTTCTAACAAACTTCATTTGGAACAACAAAAGACCTAGGTGTGCCCGCTCTAGCCTCACCAAGCACAAGTCCATAGGGGGAATGGGAATGATTGATATTCGGGACTGCCAACAAGCAGCTATACTAGACCAAATAAAACATTGGACTAGAGTAGAAGACCCCCCTCTTTGAGCAGAAATAGAATCAGAAGTCCCCCCCTTTAAAAACCTCACCTACCTACTAATACTAGATAGCTGGAAGACTTGGAGCACAGCCTCTCTCCCGCCTACAATAACAGCATCCTTAAGTGCATGGCGCAACTTACAGAAACTAACTAACTGAGCCTCACAAGTAGTGGCCCCCAAGGTACCCATCCAAGTATTAGATAACCTAATGCCGTTCATGTACACAAAGCCAATTCCATCACACGGCAGAATTCACATACAAGACCTCTTCGAGAACTCTAAGATCAAAAAATGGGAAACCCTCAAAAAAAGAGTACCACCTCCCAAACAACACCCAATTCCTTTGTATGCCTTGGCATTCCTAGCTACACACCCCATACCGACGCTAAACATCCCCCCAGTAGCCTGGAACTTCCTGCACTCCACCACAACTAGTCAAAAGGGCATATCCCTGTTT
>BLSH010173066.1:0-12680 GCA_018402905.1 Glandirana rugosa
TAAGAAGATTGCCAAGACCCTGAAACTGAGCTGCAGCACGGTGGCCAAGACCATACAGCAGTTTAACAGGACAGGTTCCACTCAGAACAGGCCTCACCATGGTCAACCAAAAAAGTTAAGTGCATGTGCTTAGCGTCATATCCAGAGGTTGCCTTTGGGAAATAGACATATGAGTGCTGCCAGCATTGCTGCAGAGGTTGAAGGGGTGGAGGTTTGGCCTGTCAGTGCTCAGACCATACACCACACACTGCATCAAATTGGTCTGCGTGGCTGTCATCCCAGAAGGAAGCCTCTTCTAAAGATGATGCACAAGAAAGCCCGCAAACAGTTTGCTGAAGACAAGCAGACTAAGGGCGTGGATTACTAATACCATGTCCTGTGGTCTGATGAGACCAAGATAAACGTAATTGGTTCAGATGGAGTCAAGCCTGTGTGGTGGCAACCAGGTGAGGAGTACAAAGACAAGTGTGTATTGCCTACAGTCAAGCATGGTGGTAGGAGTGTCATGGTCTGGGGCTGCATTAGTGCTGCCGGCACTGGGGAGCTACAGTTCATTGAGGGAACCATGAATGTCAACATGTACTTTGACATCCTTAAGCAGAGCATGATCTCCTCCCTTCGGAGACTGGACCTCAGGGCAGCATTTCAATATGATAACGACCCCATACACCTCCAAAATGTGGGGCATCCTCAAACGGAAGGTGGAGGAGCGCAAGGTCTCTAACATCCACCAGCTCCGTGATGTCGTCATGGAGAAGTAAAAGAGGACTCCAGTGGCAACCTCTGAAGCTCTGGTGAACTCCATGTCAAAGAGGGTTAAGGCAGTGCTGGAAAATAATGGTGGCCACACAAAATGTTGACACTTTGGGCCCAATGTAGACATTTTCACATAGGGGTGTACTCACATTTGTTAAAAGTGGTTTAGGCATTAATGGCTGTGTGTTGAGTTATTTTGAGGGGACAGCAAATTTACACTGTTATACAAGCGGTACACTCACTACTTTACATTGTAGCAAAGTGTCATTTCTTCAGTGTTGTCACATGAAAAGATAGAATAAAATATTTACAAAAATGTGAGGGGTGTACTTTTGTGAGATACTGTAGAACTTTGGTGGTATTTCAAAACCCCTCATAACAATCGCACAACAATTGGTGGGGAACAACCTTTTAAAAATCCCAACTGTTTCATTACAATGCTGGACGTACAGAGGTTAATCTCATATGAGACTTATTTAGTGATTGGGTTTACAAATACCTCAATACAGAATGTATGTAGCCTACAACAAAGTAATCCAAAAACAAGCTTATGAACTGAAATAATAAACCAAAGTTTACAAAAAGGGAACAAAACAATTTGTGGCATCAAAGGTTGTGTCAAGGCCAGGATCTGAACCCACAACCTTTGCTGTGTCTGGCAGTGGCTCTTCTTGCGGAGCCACCTGAGATGCTACTTGTCTGATCCTTTGGACTTTCTTGCCTTGTCTCTTGATTCTGGTGGACCTTAAACTCTGCTCGCCCCATGAACTTCCTGATTTAAGCCACAACTCTGCACTTCCTGTTTGCCAGACTATTGTGCTCTTTCCAGCTGATATCTTGCTCTTGTGCATACCTGTAGCTGTACTTAACTCCATTACCACTGTGGTTGATGCCATAGCTAGATCTCAACCCCCCCAAAAATATTGGGGGTCACTGGCATTTTAAAAACCCCATCATTGGTGAGCAGCAGTGATTTAACCCCCCAAACACAATTCCACAACATTGGAAGTTGGTGGCATTTTAAACCCCTCAATAGCAATCCCACAACCATTGGTGGTCAATGGCCTTTTAAAAAGCCCCAGCTGTTTGGTTACAATGGCCAGACATAAATAGGTTACACTCATATGAGATTTTAGTGATTGGGTTTACAAATACTTCAATTCAGAATTTATGTAGCCTACAAAATGAAATATTTCCTGGCATAAAACCACCATGCAAGTCCTTTTCCAAATATCAGTGGGGTTTCCAAACCTAATGATGTAACATGTTCAGGAATGGGAGTTCTATCTTCTCCATGTCACTACATTTCAGTTCATTACACTAATGTTATATAATGAACCTTGAAAGGGAAGGAGCAATATTCATACATTTTCCCCGAGTATATTAGCATCCATTGACTTTTCCCTTTCTATATTTTACATTTGACTACATTTAAACTTTGGGCCTGGTTTATTACTAGTTTTTTTGCTGGTAACATTATTACAGAATCTCTAAACACTGCCAAATTGCAGAGAAATACACAGACAAACACTCTACTATATGACCCTTTACTCCAAGAGGCAGCAAAGAAATCATTAGACAGAAATAGGTTCCCACTCATTGGTGTAATAGAGATTCTTCAGAGGGAAAAGGAAAACATCTTCAAGGGAAAAAAATACACAGCACTTTGACTGATAGCTCTGCTAGGCAGATCCTGAGTACATATTAGGTGGGAATGGAAAGTGGAACATTTGCTGTACTTTAGCCATCAAGAACATGGAGAGATTGTTACTATTACTGCGCGAGGTGAGAAAGGAACATAAAGAATTTGGGTTTTTATCACAGTCTACATGTGGCACCCAATAAAACTGCTGCAGCCAGCCATAAAGTATTACAATGGTTTCTAAGTAGTCATTGTTCTGAAGGCTATCCTCAATGGAAAACCGGCCAAACAAAAGTTTTGTGATAAAAACTTAGATACTGAAAGGCATAAAGACACAAAGATAAGAAAATAGATGGCCAGAAAGACAAGAAGACAAATATGAGGGCTGTATTGAAAGTGATGCAAAAGTAGACATAACTTTTTATTATCTTACATAAGTCTATCACATTTTGGTAAAGTAACTCTTCCTCTATAGTAACTCTTCTTCTTCGCAGAAGCAATATACCATAATTCAGTTTCTTGATGAAGGAGGGGTGCAGGCTGTCTGGCATTCACAGAAGGCTACAGAATGTTTATGGAGATGACACCATTGACAAGAGCAATCATTGGTGACCCTTGATCAGGATTTGTAATGCTAACCACTAAGCCACTGTTCTACCCAGCTTATGCACCATTAACCACTCGCTGACTGCCTCGCGTACTTTTACTGCTGCAGAGTGGAGCAGTAGTGCGAATCGCTGAATCGCTCGTAAACGGCTTGCAGATGGGAGCGTGCCGCCGCCGGCGCGCTCTCGTGACCGACACACTCTGCAGCAGTGTGGCCGTGGGTCCGGTGGACTTGATGTCCACTGGCTACTCACGATTGCCTAGCAGAGAAGAAAAACCGGGGAACCGCCAATGTAAACACGGCGGTTCCCCCTCTGTCAGGTGGCATGTAAGAGATCTACTGATCCCTGTCACTGGGATCAGTTAGATCTCTTATGCCCCTGGCAGCCCAGCCCCCTCACAGTTAGAACACGCCTCACAATTAATCCCTAGATCGCCCCCTGCAGGTTAACCCCTTCACTGCCAATGACATTTATACAGTAATCAGTGGATATTTAAATTTCTGATCGCTGTATAAGTGTCATTGGTCCCAAAAAAGTGTCAAAAATGTCAGACATGTCCGCTGCAATATCACAGTCCCGATAAAAATCGCAGATCGCCGCCATTACTAGTAAAAAAAAAATATATATATAGTAAAAAATGTCATAAATGAATTCTCATGGTTTGTAAACGTGGCAACTTTTGCGCAAACCAATCAATAAACGCTGATCGTGACTTTTTTTTTTTTTTACCACAAATATGAGGAAGTATATATATCAGCCAAATCTGATGAATACATTTGTATTTTTTTGTTAATAGCGGTGATCAGAAGTGACGCAGGGGGGATCAAATACCACCAAAAGAAAGCTCTATTTGAGGGATCAGGGAGGTTTTTTACAGGTTAGAGCGGGGCAGATTATACAGCACAATATGCTTTAAGGGAACAGAATCTCTATTATTTTTTAGGTTAACAAACACTTTCACTGGTTTCTGCCCACGTTATAGTAAAATGACGGACTGGTGGGAGCACTCTCATTTTGGGAGGATGTCATATGATGCCCCCCATTCTTGCCGTGCAGCACAGCAAAGGGTGGTGCGCTGTGTCCCTGAGACACAGGGCATCACCGATCATGGTAAAGAGCCTATCAATGCCCCTCAGTGTAGCCTCATCAGTGCACATCAGTGAAGGAGAAAAATTACTTATTTATTATTTCGAAATTTTTAAAAACCCCAGTGATGATGCCACAAAACCGTAAATACCACCAAAAGAAAGCTCTATCTGTCTCAAAAAACGTATAAAAATGTAGTTTGGGTACAGCGATGCATGACAACACAATTGTGCGACAGCACTGAAAGCTGACCTAGGCAGGAAAGGTGGTGAAGTACCCAGTAGGCAAGTGGTTAATGGAACAATTTCATTAGGGCATTGGGTACCCTTGCGTGGGTGATACTGCCATAGACATCACAGGTGAAGCAGAACTCTAGCCAAAAGTAACATAAATAATATTCCATTTAGAGGTAAAACAAAAAGCAGCTTTTCTGCAACATTCACCTTCAATCCAGAGCTGACCCCCAGTTCTTCTTTTGCACCACTAGGTGTCCTGACAGCCAGTATCATTCAATCCACTTCCTCTAAACCCAACTCCCAGCCTGTGAAGGAGCACAGGAATGAGCTCATATCTCAGTCTCAGCATGTTCCTTGTCAGCACATGAACAGATTGGCTCCTCTTGCTGCTTCTTCCTGTTGTACTCCAGCACTGCTGTATAGAGATTGCAGATACTAGGTCAGATTCAGATGAAGAGTTCAAATTTCCTACAGCTTCTATTGGACTTTGCAGGGTGTCAGGATTACAAGGCTGGCTGAACAGAACTGCAAATTGTTTGGCAGATAAGAGTTTCAATACACATATTTTATCTGTGTATTTAGCCGCTTGCCTGAAATTCAGCTTTAAAGTGGTTGTAAAGGCTAAAGGCTTTTTGCTTACATCCATTCCATCATGAAGGCAAAGAACCTTCTGTGTGCAGCAGCCACCCCCCCAGCCCCTTCTAATACTTACTCATCTCGATTCTGTGATGTGCACAAGAGCAGCGTCTCTCCTAGGTCTCTGCCTTCTCATTGGCTGAGAGCCAATGGCTCCAGCTACAGCCAGTGAGCCAATGAGGAGAGAGAAGGGGCAAGGCCGAGCCACGCTCCGTGTATGAATGGACACAGAGCAGCGGTTCGGGAATGAGCCTGCTCGGGTGCCCCCATGTCAAGCTGCTTGCTATGGGGGCACCTGGCAGGAGGGAGGGACCAGAAGTGCCAGCAGGGGACCTAAGAAGACGAGGATCGGGGCTACACTGTGCAAAACCACTGCACAGAACAAGTAAATATAATATGTTTGTTATTTGAAAAAATATATATCTGTCTTTATTATCAATTTAAGTTACTTACAGAATACAGGTGCATCCACATGGTTTGTGCTATAATTTGAAAAAGAACTGCTATACCTTTCTATGAGGATACTAAATAATACAGATCAAGTTAGTTACATTTTTTTCCACAAGTTTTATATTTGTTAGACATGGAGGTCCTATTAGTGTCATGGAATTGTCACTGTTATGTGATTTCTTATAGTCTTGCTGCAATAAAATGTCATCTGGAAAAAGTCTAGAAGTCTAGGGGAGATAATTATAATGCTTGGGGATAAAACTGAGAAAATCATTTAACTTTAACCACGATTCACCCTTAAAACTGCTTATTTAAGTGTTTTATGAACATCCCAGTTAGGTACTTGAGCATAAGGCCATTTTATTTTAAATGACCTCAGTTATTATTATAGTTCTACGTAAAATTTAATTATAATATAATCAAAGGTCAGATGCATAAAAGTCTGCAAGTTATAGGTTGAAATAACTCATTAGCAAAACTTAGCAATATCAACATTACATAATTGGTGCATCAGAAGACTGGACTGGGGGTGCAATTGCCCCCCTGGGCCAGCACTAGTAAAATATGTTTGGCTGATGGCCCTAAATGAAAATACATAACCTTTCAGACCTGCAGTTAGCTGGGTATTATTTAGCTGCCTTGTTCAGAGGCAAGTCTTCCAGCACTTCCTTTGTAGATCTGAGATGTCATGTGGCTGAATGCCGAGAGCTGCAAGGGAAGGTGAGAAGAGTTGAAAATGTGTGTTACAATAAACCATGTCCTTTAGGAACACCCACGTTCTTTAGAGGATCAAATGGTTGTGTTTGCCCCCCAGTCAAAGGTTCCAGTCCTTTCCTAGATTGTTGTAAAAAATGAATTCAACATTAAAGTCGCCCATGCCATTCCTTATGTTATCTTATCTAATAGCACAGGTCACGTACCTGCCAGTTGAGCTCGAGATAACAAGGGTGACACAATGCACAATTCCTGTCCAAGCACTCCTGGTAGTGGAAACAGAGACTGTTAGGTCAGTGGAGGGGTACAGGTGGCAGGAAGTTGGATCAGCGAACTTGAGCTTGGAAATATTGAGGTCCGATGAGCAGAAGCCTGAAGTCAGGTCACAAGCTGAGTTCAGCAACAGTTAGGCAGATAGGAACAGAATCACGATCAGTTCCCACGTCAGAGATAGGTAAGAGTCAGCAAACAAAACCAGAAGTCTAAATCTTAGTCAAAAGTCCAGGCAAGAGTCGATAGCACAGTAGACATGAGTAAGCAAGGGAAATCAGATGCAGCTGGGTCACTAGTACCAGGATCAAGCAGGCTTTCAAGAACACAGCCTAAGAGCTGAAGACCATTCATCAATAATACTATGCAGGCCTCAGGCCACCAGCTGCCAGGACCTGTGGGCGCACCATATTTGCACCCTGGTGGGTTCTCATCTTTGCACATCTTGTTATACCTGTGTTCAAGAGTATGCGCACGCCTATGCGTATGAGGTTCCTGACAGTGCTACCTGTGCATAGAGGCTGTTGTAAACTCCACATTGTTCCATTTGTTATATCTCTCTAGCAATTTCAGCAAATCAAGAAATAAAGGATAATGTTAAAGTGGTTGTAAAGCCACTTGGCAGGAAAATGCAATCCCCTCTGTTTAATAATGTTATGTGCCCACAGTACATGTTTTATAAAAAATATGCAGATTTCTACCTTATTTCAGAACGACTCCCGGCGCTCACGTGACTGCTCGCCTCTCTCCTCTCCCAGGCTGACAGCTACAGAGGGAGGGGCCAAGCAATCAGGGGAGGAGAGGAGGAGAGAGGCGAGTAGTCATTGACCGCAGGGAGGAGCACTGAAATAAGCTAGAAATCTGCATATTTTTTATAAAACACATACTGTGGGGCACATAACATTATTAAACAGAGGGGATTGTATGAATATATTATTATAGCAGCAAGAGGGGCAAGGAGCAGAGCGGCACTGTCACGAGCTGACAGGCGGGTGGGAGGACAGAGGAGAGACAGTGGATGACTGAGGCACGTAAACTGACCACGGTGTCAGGGCTCAGCAGCCATGATAAACCGTGGTCAGTTTACAGGGGGGGAGGGCAGAACCAGGCAGGATCAGCCAGGTATTTTAGATGATACAAGAGTACCACGAGCCAAATTACACAGCACAAGTACATGATTTAAGGGTACAGGATCCATTTTTTTTTTTTTAGGGCAACAAATGCTTTAATCTACCCAAGCAGACTCTAAGTATGCAGTCAATGCACATCTGAACTCCTGAAGGTAAAGCTGACATTTACACACAGTTTTCACAGCTGCTATATAAGTATCGCTAGAGATTAAAGTGGTTGTATCCCCATAAATTAAATTTTTACCTACAGGTAAGCCTATAATAAGGCTTACCTGTAGGTAAAAAGAATATCTCCTAAACCTGTACGGTTTAGGAGATATTCACACTGCAAGCACCGCTGACGTCAGCAGGCGCATGCGCAGTGATGTCCAGACGAAGGCTCGGCGCACAGCGCCGGACCCTGCCGGAAAGTCTGCCGTAAAAAGTGCGCTAGAGTGACGTCTCGCAGCTCTGGCCATGCACAGCACTGGAACCGCGTACAAGGATCCATGGAGGGAAGATGGCAGCTCCCTCCTCGGGGACCGGGCGGACCTGCGGGAGCTTCGTTTTGAGGTAAGTACTTCATAATGAGCTAGTAAGTCCATAGCACGTAGTGTGGATCCTGTCTGCTTTCTCCTTCCTCTGCTATCTGCATGAGTCACTACTAATAGTGTTTCTAAACATCAAGTAATCCTTGGAGATGGCCCACCTCCCTCTCTAGCACACAGAAAGTGATTGACACCCTCAGAAGTGCATGTTTTCAAGTGGGACTGTGTAGGGGGGTGTCCTTTCCCTCCACTCAGGTCTCAGATTACAGTCAGCTCTGTGCTGTATTCTGTACAGTGTGTGGCATTAGCTTCCTGCCCTCTGCCTCCTGGAAGCTGAGAAAAATATTTAAACTGTGTACTTTTAAGGCTGTGGAAGAAAGAAGGATTTGGGTAAACAGGAACAACTTATATAGGAGGATTTAAAGTGTTACTAAACCCACAACACTAAAATCAGTCTGTATATGCAGTAAAGCATGCTTGTTATACTCACTGTGGAACCTAGGGTTTTAATCTTCTGAATGCATAAAGAATGCATAAAGATAAAAAACCTTCTGACTTTACAGCCACCTTAATTGCTAGGTAAATAGAAGAGGTCAACTAAAGTATCCAAATCTGTGATCATGTGATACACCATTCCAGATCTTTTAATTTCTGCACTGTAGAGGAGGAGGATTCTTCTACCTGGATGACATGGCCACTTTCCATTTGCTCTCTGGGGTCAGATGTTCTCTCAAGCTTCTGAAGTCTCCATAAGAGGGATAACATCACCATGAGAGGGCAGCAGTTGGCATTGGCACAGACTGCAGCAACGGATCCCCGATCTTTACTCCTAGAAGAGACGCCAAAGGGATACATGAAGGCTGATTCAGGTAAGAAAAATAAAAAGGTACTATAAGGTTTGAAAAGAAACACAATGTGATTGAATGGGAGGGTTTGGGGGGAATTCATAGAATTTGCCTAGAGATGGGATTTCAAAATCCTTATAACAATGTCTTAAAATCCTAGCATCCATCCACCTACAAAACGGGAATACTGCTGTATAAATGGGTGATTTCAAAGTAAGGAAAAGCAATTCCAAAATGAGACAGATCACTGTTCTTACTTTATTACTGCAAAGGGAAAGATTACATGTTACCGAGAGAGATGAGCTCGGGCCATTTCAGTTCTATCAGTAACAGGCAAGCTTTCTCAGTGGTCTGTCAATCACACAAGATTTTCCGCTTGGATACATTTTCCTTTGTGTTGTGTGAGCTTCTAGAATTCTTACAGAGATCTTGTGATAAAAATAAACCATCAAAAAAAAAAAAGGCTTGGAAGACCAAAAGGGTTTAATCAATAGGACTAATCCATGAAATGACCATTGCTTGGGGTCATAGCATTAGCATTGAAAATATTTTGTCAGAAAATTGCAATTCACCTAGGACATGTGTGCCGTGTGCCGTATATTAAGGTATTAATGGAAAGAAATTCTGAAGACTTTTGATCTCAGTGCTCTCAATTCACATTTTCTTGTGCACTTGATTTCTAAAATATATGGAATTTTTATTATATTTTTCTATATTATGAAAAGCCAACACTTATGGTGAAATGACAAATAACTTTAAACTTGCAAAAAAAAAATGCATATTAACCCTTTCCTGTATAATCATATAATAATATATATATATATTTTTTAAAAAATAGCCTTTAATATCACTTTAAAGTATGTCCTTGATAGACACATTGAGCTGTGGCTGTGCCCTGCCCCTGCTTTCTCCTCATTGGCTTGCTGGCTGTGATTGGCAGTAACAGGAGTCAATGGCTCCTGCAACTTTCTCAGCCAATGAGGAATGATAGACCTGGGAGAAGTTCAGCTCTCATGCTTATCACTGGATCGAGAGAGAGTCAGGTAAGTAATTAGGGGGAGCTGGGTGGCTGCTGCACATAATCTGTAATGGTTCATTCTATAGAGGTCTATGTAGACTTTTGCAGTCCATTGCAGTGCATTAATGGTTGTTGTAATGTTATGCCATGTGTTCAAGTGATTCTGGTTAAAGTGATTCTAAAGGCAATATATATATATATATATATATATATATATATATATATATATACACAGTATATATATAATTATGACAAACATATCATACTCTCTGTGCAATGGTTTTGCACAGAGCTGCCCTGATCCTCCTCTTCTGGGGCAGGGTTGTCAACTGTTACAGACAGTTTGTGAAATGCATAATTTTTACATCTGTCCTTGAATGTCCATGCGGACTGCATTTCACAAACTGTCTGTGCATTTACTGACAGTTGGCAACCCTGTTCTGGGGTCCCCCACCAGCGCTCCTGGCTCCTCCTCCATGCCGAGTGCCCCCATAGCAAACTTTTTGCTCTGGAGTCACTCACGTATGCTCACTCCGGCTCTGTGTCTCCATTTACACACAGAGCATGGCTTGGCTTTGCCCCTTGCTTTCCCCTTACTGGCTGTGATTAACAGCACCAGGAACCAATGGCTCCCGTTGCTGCCTCTCTGCCCAATGAAGAGAGAGAGAGAGAGCTGAGAGAGCCACTGCTTTTGTGCACATTGCTGGATCAAGATCAGGCTCAGGTAAGTATTTAGGGAGGCTTAGGGGGGAGCTGCACGGAATACATTAAGCTAAAAAAAAACTTGTACCTTTGGATATAGGCATATATTTATGAACAAGCTGCCAACTGACCACTTAAATGAATATGCACATGACCCTTTTTGTACAATGTTCACACCCTACGTTGTGGTTTTTTTTTTTTTGCAGTGTGTTGCCCTCTACTGTTTGTTGGGGTGGCAATAACAATAAATGGCATCATTATGCACAAAGAGCCGTGTGCTGCATTAACACACAGTAACAACACACAAATGCAAATACACCATCAGTGTAAGCAGTGTTATACATTTATCAGAAAAGAACCCATCCACCAGTGTAGGCATTCTAGGCTTACACTTACCTTCAGCCCCAATCCAACAATCTTACCACCAACAGGACCTGGCCTGCTTCTCTTCATTCTGCACATGTGCACTGTGACACCATCCATTTCTTTGGGTAGCCATGTAAAAGAAAGTTGGTATTCCCTTTAGGGTGGGGCTGTGTCCTATAACAAGCCAGTCTGGGCTGGCCTTCCTTTCCTTTGCTGGGTGTAAATACAGAGGTTGGGGCTGCTTTTGATGTGGTGAATGGTAGAACAGAACCATAGAGAGCTCCTTCAGGTGTTAGTAAGAGAACTACAGTATGTGTTTTTCTCTCAATGAGCCTCAGCTCAGGGTCTAACCCAGTTATTAAGGAAAGTGACTCTGTGAATGCAGCTTATGGTAAAGGACCCAGGCCTGGATCACTGATTGCCGTGTATCACTGGTGGCCATGTGGTCATGAAGAGTAGAATCTTGGGGATGTAGGAAGGGATCAAGTACTGTATCCTTGCAATGTCTGAGGTACAGCAAGGGCAGGTGCACTAATGTCTTTTCCTGTGGTTCTCAGGGTGTCAGGAAGCGTGTTCAGGATTGTGCTGCTAACCTGGATTATAAAAAACAGAGAGACTGTTCTGTGGAAATTTGAGCACACTAAGGGATCTATTTGCAAGAAATTTCACAATGCAAACGTTTCAAGATGTCACAGAGCTGTCCCAAAGAATCACTGTAATTTGCCAAATACAATTATTTCCTCTGATCGTCAGTTCCATCTAGTGGCCATATTGCCATATTTTCCTAAATTACCTCATTTCAGAAAATACTGCATTACGACCACTTCATGGTGGCTGTTAGAATGCTTGACACATTTGCAATGGTAATCTTTTATAAAAAAAAGACCCCTATGACTCAGTATAGATACAGTTGAATTGCTCATGGACTGTGAGGTTGCTCCTGTATTGGGGCACATGGCCATTTACAATCTGGCAGACGCCAGAGTTATCAATATGGAGAAAATACCTCAAGTACAAGGAAGTGGTAGCCCAACTTTTTAGACCCATAATCTACAGTAGGCTCCCCGATGTAGAATCTGGCTTATCAGCTGTCACTAGGGGGCACTACAGCCATACTCATAGCAGCCTCCAATGGTAGCTCTGAGTACAGTTCTCTCACTAGAAATAAATTGGGCTGGGTCCATGTTGGTGGAAAGATAGTATGGGGCTGATGGTAGATATGAATGAACCCTGACTGACTGTAGTCAAGGGGGCGGTGATCTTTAACCACTTGACAACTGGGCACTTAAACCCCCTTCCTAACCAGACCAATTTTCAGCTTTCAGCGCTCTCACACTTTGAATGACAATTACTCAGTCATGCAACATTGTACCCATATGAAATTTGCGTCCTTTTTTTCACACAAATAGAGCTTTCTTTTAGTGGTATTTAATCAGTGTTGGGTTTTTTATTTTTTGCGCTATAAATAAAAAAAGACCGCAAATTTTGTAAAAAATTGCATTTTTCTTCATTTCTGTTATAAAGTCTTGCTAATTAATAATTTTTCTTCATAAATTTTTGCTAAAATTTATACTGCTACCTATTTTTGGTAAAAATAACCCAAATAAGTGCATATTATTTGGTATTTGAGAAAGTTATAGAGTCTACAAGCTATGGTGGCAATCATTGAAAATTGATCTCACCTGATCACACTT
>BLSH010173066.1:19265-32820 GCA_018402905.1 Glandirana rugosa
TTCACTGCAGGGCATCGATCTCTCTCTTCTCACAAACTGGATCGCTGTGAGGAGATGAGAGAGCTGACACTCTTGATGACCCTGCAGTGTTTACATTGTGATCACGCCGTCATTGGACGGCGTGATCACGTGGTAAAGGACCGCTGCCAATGGCCCTTTACCTTGATCGGTAAACTGCCGGGTCCCGGCAACCCGGCAAGCACAGAGGCTCCCGTGTGCGCGCACCAGCGCGCGCACGGGAGCGCGATTGTGGGAGGACGTTATATAACGTCCTCCCACAACAATGAGTGCCACTTGCCGACGTGTATCTACGATACACGGTCGGCAAGTGGTTAATACAGGATAAGGTGAAGCTGGACCTTAAAATATATTTTTAAACAATACTTCATTCTGTTCTTGTACTATGGATTTATTTATCAAAAATTCCAATAATCATCAAATCAACGCTCAGATGAAAATTACATTCTTTAGCAGAAAACAAAGTCATGATTTTTATTTTTTTTCCCTAAGCTTTCCAACGGGCAAAATGAATGGCTTATTATGGTTAAATTTGGCAGAAGTTGAAATTTGTAATTTTGCTGTGAAGTTATTGCATTCATCCCTAGTTATTGGAAGAATTGAGGAGTGTAATTTTAATATAATGCTAACTAAAGTACCAGAGGTTTGGATCACTAGTGCATGTCAACTATGTACAACCTATCATACAATGCTTTTCTCTTTTCTGGCAAGTGCTCAGCTCTAGATGTGATGTAGATCAACCTATACTGTTGTATCAGTTGTTTCATTTACAATGAAGTGTTCAGTTTATTTTAGGTTTATTTATAATAATACCATTTTTTATGTAATTGTAATTAAAGACATAAATTCAAGGCTCACTTGTAGTCATTGTGTGAAAAGGCCATCAGATCTATGCTTTCAAAAAATATTAGGAGTAATTCACAAAGATTTAACACAAGGATAAGGATCTTATTTATTTGGCTGTAATTCTAAAATCTCACCAACTCAAATGAAAATAACTAATTTTTTAAAAAATAAGTGTCACATTTTGAAAATTGTGATCCTCTTCCTGATGTAGTAGTCGTGTTGTGGTGGTCCTCAGGATTCAAGTACAGGAAAGCTGCGATATCCACCAAAAAAAAATAAGAAATATGGGAGTCCCTTTATAGTGCAGTATGTATATATAACTAATAATTACTATAATGACAATTTGGGTAGAAATATTCAGAAATATAACTTACATTTGGTGAAACTGCGCTGAATGGAGAATATTCTTGTCTCCAAGCAAGATAGAGATGGTCACTTTGAATGCCTCGGGGGTTCTGGTCCTAGGTCCTTAGAGGGGCCATCTGGGGGTGTATATATTGTTGTGTGAGAAGGAGCAAAAACCTGTTGGTAGTTAGAATGGCAGAAGCATCAGTATGGTGTGACACTGTGATAGACTGGCCTCCATTTGGAGCCACAATACAGACACATACTAAGAGAACAGAACAAGAAAACAACACCTGTGTATTACCTTAACCTTAAAGTGGCTGTAAACCCTCACATGTACCCAGTGAAGTGAACACCCTCAGATGATACACAGAGATGAATCAAATCTTCCTACATCTGCTGTCTTCAGCTTTATATATTCTTTAGAAAGTTTAGATTGTGTAAGAGATTTTCTCTTCCTGTTCAGCACCAGGAGTGAAGTCTGGGCACACAGCCAAGGCAGCTGATTGGAGGAAAGGCACACGCCCACACTCCACATAGGCAGAGACTCTGAGAGGTGTTCTGTGAATAGTTTAGTTCTCTGCTAATCTATTTATAGCAACCTCCCTGACACAAAATTCAGCCTGGATTCATCTTAGTTGACGGAGAACACTGATAATAAAAGAATGGAGCAGGAGAAAGCCACTCTTTGAAGAGAGATAAGAAAATACTGCAGATATATGTGCCCACCTCAAATTTGGATGAGTAAAGATGTGGAACTCTCTTCCACAATTTGTGGTGTCGTCAAGAAGTATGGATAGTTTTAAAATACTCTTGGATGTGCATTTTAGTGAAAACGATATTTGGGGATATGGGAAATGATTTCCTTCACGCACACACACATACAAACCTACACAGGTTGAACTGGATGGTCTGTTGTCTTTGTTCACCCTTGCCAACTATGAAACCCTTAAATTGAGGAAGTGGCAAGTTTGAGCCATGAAACACATCTGTGGTGAAATTTCAATGTTCCTGAAAAATGATAACCCCAGTCCATTTCTAGACACACCACACCATATATTTCTACAGGTGCCTCTGCCTGTCACGATCAGGGGTCAGGCTCAGAGACGAGTAGCTAAAGCAGTCAAGAGGTTCCCACCAACCAGCAGGGTAAGAACACAAGCAGATCACCCTGGTGGATGATGTGCAGGGTCTAAGCACTAGCCTGTATTCACCAGAGCTCCTGATAGTAGAGATGGGTTTTGCTGCATGTAAATGCCAGGTCCTCAGGAGGTAAACAGACCTCAGGATCAGGTGATGAGCAAGCTGTGGTCCGGTAGCAGATTTAGCAGGTAGGGATCAAACAGAACCATAATCAGTAACTAGCTAAAGGACAGTAGCATGTGGTTGCAGGTTGGAATCAAGCAGAAGTGTGGTTGAGGAACAAGTTAAGGTTGGTAACAAATGGTTGCAGGTTGAGAACAAGTGGGAGAGAAATCTAAGAACAAGCCAAGATCAGTACCGAGTGGTAGTGAAGTTATGGAAGGCAGCAGAAGTGAAAGGAGCAAGCTAGTGGCTAGACAAGAGAACAATAATGTGGCAGAAAGGAAGTGCAAAGACATGACTGAAACAGGAATTTCATGGGAAGAACAAGGAGTTCAAGGTTCACCAGAAACAAGATAGAATCTATGTTTACCCAAGGATTCGGACAGGGAGCTGTCATGTATCACAGGTAGCTCATCAAGAAGATCTACTGCAAAATGCACATGAGGTTGTGGGTTCAAATTATTGTCCTTACATTGCTGTTTCAACTGCTGGTGGGTTTTTGTTCCTTCTCAAACAATAGACTTTTCCTGATGTGTTAAATTAATAAATTGCATTTATATTCTATTATAACATTTTAGTAAATTTTATAAATATCACCACCTGGTTTAGAGATGTATTGCATAAATGATATATAAATAATTCATAGTCTGCGATCACTTAGTAACTCAACAGTTCTTGTTCAAAAAGGAAAGGCATAGACACGTTGCCTGGCAGGGAGCTGGCTGGATTTCAGTGTGATCTCTAATGTCACTGCCTTACATAAAAGATAATGTTTATTGGCTCAGTCAATGTTGTGAATGTTGTGATGTCAGTTAGTGCATGTAGTGATTTCTTCATTTCTCTTTTTTTGTGGTTCCCATTCTAATATTAATGCGCTAAAACAACAACTTCCATACCAACTCTACTTTTGTTAAAGTTTTAATCACCAAAATACATTATGGGTACATCAAAACAGGGCCTTCTAAGGCTTACATATCATTTTCTTTAGAAGGTAGCCACAGCCTGAGAAGAAAAGCCTGTCCCCTGCCACATTGGTCTAGAGCAGTAAACTTTACCTTGTATTGAAGCAGTGATCTCCCTCCAGAGGTCCAACACCTCCTGCTGAGTCAGAGCTAAAGCTCTCCGGTCAGCAGGGAGTATTAGCCTTGTTGATTGCACAACCATAAGCAATTGTCACAGCTTGTAATGAGTGTTTACTAGCGATCCATTAGACAATAATAGGGGAAAAAATACTGCATGCAGTAATTTGTTTTTCAGCTGTTCTATGCAGTACATCTTGCTATAATCCAACGATTTGCCAATGCTGGGAAAATGTGCAAAATAGCTAATGCCTGCTGTTTGAACAGAGCTAAAGTTTAAATCAACCTAGGAGCACAAATGCAATATACAATAATGGTTGTATTATTTTTTGACTTGGTATTAGCCTTTTTCAGTCCCTATATAACAGGGCTAGAGTGTGGTCGGAAAAGAAGTAGTACAACAAACCAATCGGTTCATGTTTTGACAAGGAGGAGAAAGCAGAGTGACATTGAGATGGGCTCATTAGGGTGTTGCTTCTCCTTTTACTGCCGGTCACTAGCTTGGGCAGGTCTAGAAAGAACTGTGAGCAGAGGAAGTGGATTGAATGATGCTGTCATTCAGACTGAGGACATCTAGTGGCAGAAGAAAGTACAGAGAGGGAAGTCTTTGTATTGAATGTGAAATTCCCAGATAGCAAGGATAACTTGGCACAAATTTGTGGCAGTGTTGAATTGTAAGTCTGTTAACTTGCTGCACTTTTTTACTAGCAAGTTGTACACTTGCAGAGCACTTGAAGCACAAGTTCTAGGTGACACTTTTCCAACTTTTAGCAAATTTATGTGGCATGTCTCTAGCAAGAGCAAAGTTGTGGTGGTGAGTCTACAGCAAGAGCTCTGCAAGTCATAGTGCCCCCCCCCTGTGGTGGGATGACTATTGCACAACATAACTGAACCAGAAATCGCAGCAGACTTGCAGAATGTTTGCAAAGGAAGCAGATCTGGAGTCATGCAATGCGGACTTGCTGCAATTGTGCAAAAAACTTGTGAAGCCTGGCAAGCCTAGCAATAGCAAGTCATTTTTAAACTTGCAGCTCAATTGCTTGCTATTTGAGATTTAAGCAAAATCTGGTTTTGTTGTTCTATCTCTTAACCATTTCAGTGGGGTGCATACGTTGCATGAACCTGACAGCGGGAGTTTTACACACATGACTTCTAGCTGTCAGATGGAAGCAGTCTGGCCCCTCTCCATGAGTCTAATCACTCTTCCACACACTCCCGGTAATGGATGCACCCGTGTCATAGATGCAGATCAATATTTCTAGCACCATACCTCCTCCCTAATGCTAAACTGATGACGTGTAGGGGGTTTTTAAAGCATCACCTAAGGAAAATACAGGGTACTGAAATTTGTCACAATTTCACGAGCACACCCAAATTTAAGGATTGACATGTTGGGTATCTATTTACTTATTGCAGTCTCATATATTTTACCAAAAAAAATGGGTCATTAATCGTGTTTGTGTTATCTAAGATTAACGTTAGTGTGTTTTATACTGAAATTTTGCATTAGGTCTTTGCAGTAATGTTGGGTAACATAAAAACATTGGAGCTACCACTATTTGATTCTCTAGGGCAGGGGTGTCAAACTTGATTTCATTGTGGACCGTATCAGCATTATGGTCACACTGAAAGGGCCGGTTGTATATGTAAGACTAGATGTCCAGAGCACCACCCCCCCCCTACACCAGATGCCAAGAGCTCCCTCCCCACCATCAGAAGTCAAGGGTCCCCCACCCTTCCTTGCATCACAGTGGGGGCAGAGCTGGGAAGCAGAAAGTGCAGGGTGTAGAGGAGGACCAAAGGAGAGCTGGAGTCTTCTCAATGCTGAGACCAGGGGAGGTGTAGATGAGGGCGTGCTCCAGCTGCACAGAGAGGAGCAGGATCTGAAGGAGTTCTGTCCTCCACTCTGCGGCCGACTACTGATGGAGATGAGGGGAGTGCTACAACTGCAGGAAAGGTGTGAGGGCCACATGAAATGGCCTGGAGGGCCGGATTTGGCCCCCGGGCCTTGTGTTTGACACCTGTGCTCTAGGGTATCTACTTTCAGAAAATATACAACGTTCTGGGGGTTTATTCAATCTTCAGGCCTAAAATTATTTTTTTTAACACATGTGCATAAAAAACTAAAAAAAAATTATCTGGCAATAAAAGGGTTAATGGGCTGTTAATTTTTGTCTTGTTATTTTTGTGTAGAGCGTTGCTTCAACCCATAGTAAACTAATATCCAATTTTTGTGCAGTTTCACCTTTTCAGTTTTTTTCTGTTCTGAAAATTCCATTCCAGTCTTTCTTAGCTGTTCGTTGACTTCTCTTCATATTCAATACAATTATGTTTCCTCCAGCTACCAACAGCTCTCCGTCTTTACTTAAAATTCCACGTGGACTTGACATAATTTGGCTTCTGCCCTCAACACTCTTCAGAAACAGTTCTTACTAAAGTGGCTAATGATTTCATTATAGTTAAATACATGGGCCATTACTTCTTATTAATTTTCATTGACCTATTGTGCCTGTAGCCTTTGCAAAGTTGATCAGAGACTGCATTGCCATACTGTCTGTTATATGGCACTGCATAATTCTTAATCATTTCCACATCTCAAAACAATCTTTCAGTTAGGCAGAAAGAGATTTAATTTGACAGCAGAAAACAAGTGATCAGTCTATCTTGCTTTTCTTGAGACTTATCCACTTCCTGACTCGTTAATGATATATGCGCTGTTGGCAAACCCATTCATTGCCTGGACACTTACAGGAGTCTTGGTGTTTGGGCATCTCTACAGGTGATCCAAAAACAGTAATTCTCCTGCGCTCAGGTGCAAAGCTCTAGGGAAGGAGGTGTAGCCAATCCTTATTGTCAAAGCAAAGTCTTGCTGCCCTCTCAGGACCATGGGTATCCAAATGTACAGAAAGACAATGAAAACAAGAGACGGGCACACCAACCTAGTGCAATTCCAGTAAAATATATTTTATTAAGAGATAAAAGATGTACAGAATACTCACAAACGTATGTTGTATACATGCATGTCAGAACAAAATTACCTCTAGGATCGCTGGAAGATTCCAATGGTGCAAGGGGACCAGATGGCGTCCGTAACGGCTTGGCTTACGCCTTTTAAGCGAGAACCCTCTTCCTCAGAGCCAAAAGACCAAACGACCCACAGAGCATTTCTAGGTATAAAAATATACAACCAGTGCCACCCACATTGGATCAATTCCGCCCCTTTACAGGCATAGGGGGCAGGGGTTCTCCCAGATAACCACTCCTCCACTATAACTGGAAAATAGAAATTTATAATATATACCATATAGCATACAATATAGCATCCAATATAACACCTTGTAGTGTTATATTGTATATTGTAAACACAACCATGTAACTGATACATATATAATATCCCGGGCCGCGGGCAGCAGGGGCAGACCCAAAAGAGGTTAACCCATGCCTTCCTTGGTATATAAAAAGTACAATGACATTGAGGGGGCCAAAAGAGCTGCAAGGCAAACTCGAACCATTACTGCCTAGTAGAAGTGCTCTTCACACCACTGAGGTAGTCGGGCTCTACAAAGGCTAAAATTAAAATGGGAACCCCTACTGTATGCATGTACCCATGTATTACAAACAAAAGCAAATGCTTAACAAAATATATATATAACTATAAGGGAGGGGAACAGAAAAAACTGTGGGGGTCATTCATATCTAGATTAGGAACCGTATCACTACTACGGAGCTCCTGTGGAGTAATAGTGGGTGCCATACTGAGCTGGAGATGTAGATATATATATACACATACACGCACATCCCAGTAAATATTATTAAAATCTAAGGTTAGTTCAATTATTCAATAAATTAATAGATAATACTACTGCCCATAGAGCAAAATTGAGTATGCCCAAGCATGCTTCCTTCACGATAGCATTGTATTTATGCTAACATACAATTATTTCTCTTTCTTGGGTACCTTTTATAGACAAGTGAGGGGCACGGCTATGGGGGCCAGGTTCGCTCTGAGCTATGCCAATCTCTTTATTGTTCCCGGTTTCAACCATTGTAGGTCAGGACTTGTATGTCCATATTAAACAGTCTGTGGGCCAATGTTACCCTGTGTTAGTTGAAGGAACTTTGGTGGGGAGGTGGTTTTTGGTCCATATGTAAGGTTTTTGTTTCGCTGTACTCAGTTTTGCTCTATGGGCAGTAGTATTATCTATTAATTTATTGAATAATTGAACTAACCTTAGATTTTAATAATATTTACTGGGATGTGCATGTATATGTATATATATATATATATATATATATATATATCTACATCTCCAGCCCAGTATGGCACCCACTATTACTCAACAGGAGCTCCGTAGTAGTGATACGGCCCCTAATCTAGATATGAATGGCCCCCCGCAGTTTTTTCTGTTCCCCTCCCTTATATTTATATATATATTTTGTTAAGTATCTGTTTTTGCTTCTGATACATGGGTACATGCATACAGTAGTGGTTCCCATTTAAATTTGAGCTTTTGTAGAGCCCGACTACCTCAGTGGTGGGCAGAGCACTTCTACTAGGCAGTAATGGTTCGAGTTTGCCTTGCAGCTCTTTTGGCCCCCTTTATGTCACTGTACTTTTTCTATACCAAGGAAGGCATGGGTTAATCTCTTTTGGGTCCACCCCTGCGGCCCGGGATATTATATATGCATCAGTTAGGTGGTTGTGTTTATATGATATGTTGCTACTGAGCACCCGGAAATTCTGTAGTATGGCGGTGAAACGTAAATCCGCCCGTACTTCTGAGTTTCCAGTTGAGGGTACGTTGCAGCTATCAGAGAGGCACATTACGGTAGTGACATGCAATGGTGCAGGGATCGTTCAGGCTGTGAGTAAAGGTCTAGAAATTGTGCTGACTCTGGACCTTTCCTATCCCTTCATGTTTCTGATAAGTATAGTGGAAGGTTGAGCGTATATATATATATATATATATATATATATATATATATAGTTTAGAAACAATGTGAAAGGTTGATTACTGATGTATATAAGTGGGAATGTGTGTGTGTGTATATATATATATATATATATATATATATATATACATATACAGTTGTGCTCATAAGTTTACATACCCATGCGCAACTTCCTGGCTGATGAATGCAAATGTTCCTCCAGTATTTTTTGATAACATACTGCACTCAACTTGCCATCAATTTTGACCAAATTTCCTGTGCCTTTGTAGATCACACATTCCCAAAACATCAGCAATCCACCTCTGTTTTTCACAGTAGAAATGGTGTACCAAAAAAGCTCAATTTTGGTCTCATCACTCCAAATGACTTTGTGCCAGAAGGTTTGAGTCTTGTCTCTGTGCAGTTTGGCGTATTGTAAGCGGGATAATTTGTGGCATTTGTGCAGTAATGACTTTCTTCTGGCGACTCAACCATGCAGCCCAATTTTCTTCAAGTGTCTCCTTATTGTGCATCTTGAAAAAGCCACACCACATGATTTAAGAGAGTCCTGTATTTCCCCTGAAGTTATTTGTGGGTTTTTCTTTGCATCCCAAACAATTTTCCTGGCAGTTGTCGCTGAAATTTTAATTGGTCTACCCGACCGTGGTTTGGTTTCAACAGAACCCCTCATTTTCTACTTCTTGATTACAGCTTGAACACTGCTGATTGGCAGTCTCAATTCCTTGGATATCTTTTTAAACCCGTTCCTGTTTTATACAGTTCAACTACATTTTCCCGCAGATCCTTTGAAAATTCATTTGCTTTCCCCACGACTCAGAATCCAGAAACATCAGTGCAGCACTGGATAAAAGATGCAAAGTTCTGTCAGAAATCCAGAAACTCATTGACCTTTTATACACACACACTAATTACAAGCAAACAGATCACAGGTGAGGATGGTTACCTTTAAAGCCATTCAAACCCCTTTGTGTCAACTTGTGTGCATGTTATCAGTCCAAAATCACCAGGGTATGTAAACTTTTGATCAGGGTCATTTGGGTAGTTTCTGCTGTCATTATGCTTTAAAAAGAGTAAACACAGTTGATTGATAATAAATGGCTTCAGCCAAACACTAACCATGAGTAAAATAAATGTTTTTGTGTTATCATATTCTCTGAACAATGGCCAAGAAATCATAAATTCTGCCAGGGTATGTAAACTTATGAGCACAGCTGTATATATATATATATATATATATATATATATATATATATATATATATATATATATATTTATTTATTTTAATTTTTTTTTTATATATATACATACATTATGAATTTTTCATTTCCTTGGATATAGAGGGTTTTTAACTTATCTATTAATATACTATATACCGGTACTCTTTTTTTTTTTTTTTTTATGTGCTCAATGCAAGGTGTTATATTGGGTGGCAATGGTTGTATACTTTTATACCTATAAATGTTCGGTGGGTCATTTGGTCTTTTGGCTCTGAGGAAGAGGGTTCTCCCTCAAAACGCGTAAACCATGCCGTTATGCACGCCATCTGGTCCCCTTGCACCATTGGAATCCTCCAGCGGTCCTAGAGGCGACTTGTATGTGATTTTTTTCTGACATGCATGTATACAAGATATGTTTGTGAGTATTCTGTACATCTTTTATATTTTAATAAGATATATTTTAATGGAATTGCACTAGATTTCTACATGTGGCATGTGCAGTAGTATGCATAGGGGAAAAAATAAATGTTGATAGACATGCACATTTTTTTCAAAAAAATAAAAAAATTGAAAATTATGAAATAAACAAAAAAGTGACATTTTTCCAAAAGAAAAAAATTACATTTAGTTCAATAAACAACGTTAAAAAGTTGATTAATGAACATAACGTACTCCCTGCTTGCCCGTGCATAATACTGCCGCAGGAACTCCAGGCTGGTATGGTGGACATGCTTTTTTTGGGGGGGCGCTGGTGCCCCAGATTTGGAAAGTTTATCCTCCTTTGTGAAGTCCCTCCTCACACGGTCTCGGAGAGACTTCCACCGCTTCTGAATGATTTTAGCTAAAATAAATGACAGGGAGAAGGGTTAACATTGTGCTCTTACATACAACAAACAGATCTTTCAAATGACATTATACCCACTGGTCTGTTTTTTTTAAGTCGCTGACATATCCTGCCATCCTGGTACAATTCCTTGGCAGATCTCCTGCCAGCTTCTTATTTTTAGTTGATGGTCACCATAGTTTCTATTGGAGACATCCCAGATTTCTGGGTGCATCTGGATCATCTCTGTGAGCTCCCGCTGGGACACCAGGCTGGCCATGCTGGAATGCTGCAATACCCAAAATTCCACTTGTTGCTGGGACTCTTCGGTAATTCTATTCAGGAATTTCCTGGTTTACATTACCCAATCATGTAGTTACAGCTGCAAAACGCCGGTTGACGCTATTTATGATGTTAGTGGGCGTTTTGGAGTGTTTTTTGTCGTCGACGTCAAAAAACGCTCCGGCGCTGCAGCCTAGGAATGCGCTGGTCGTCGGTTCTTAGAAACGGCGACGCCATCTACAGCTACAAAACACCAGCGTTTTCTGGGCCCATTGAATAACATTGGGAGCTCAAAACCGCTAAAAAACGCCACGCCATCTTACGCCCATGTGTATCAGGCCTTAAGGGTATGATAACTAGGGGAGAAACTTTGCAGTGCCCCTTTTCCTGGGTGTCCTAAGCATGTACTTAATTTGCATAATGGTTAATGCATCCCTGACATGTCAGCTCAGACTTTAGTCAGCTCTGACTTTAGTGCTTCTGCTGTGAACCTTGAGGACAACTTGTTCTATGGTGCCTGCAACTACAGGCACCGTAGAACAAGCTTGTTGTGAAGCTCATTTACTGATTGTTAATACTTGAAAATTCATGGCCTGGCCACAAGCTCATTCTAAATTGGACCTAGACCTTATCCGTTAAGCAGTGTTACTTAAGTTTGCTGTGAATGATAGAACCCTTACAGAAGGAATTCTGTAGCTGCTCTTTTTCCAAGGTGTTAGGAAATGTGTTGCCCACTGTCCCTCTCCTCCTGTGACCGTCTCTTGGAACATTAATCATACTGCTATATGGCCAGCAGAGGACCTCCTTACGTGTCCCCTGCTTTGATGGACCAGCGGCAGTGCACTCCTTTAGGTTGGCCAAACACGGTGCAAATTTCTTTCCTGCAACCATGGGAAAGAAAGAAATTTACATGATTCCCCTATCAACACAGACAGTGTTAACAGGGGAATCAGTAATTGTCTTCTCCCAGTGGGAGGGAAGCCAATCCCGCAGGGAGAAGACAGTAATTATTACTAGCGGCTATCTGGCAGACTGGTTGTACCCAAGTTGATTAATCAACTTGGTACATTCAGCCTGCCCATTTAATGATTTAAATCTCAGCCAGATCCTGCTGAACCGGCCGAGATTTGAACCGTGTATGACTGGACTTAGCAGCCTCCTGGTTGCTAATGGTAGGCCCAGGATGCACTGCTTCCTTCCTCCTGATTAACCACGCTGCTTTGGCACTCTTTTTGAGCATCACAAGCCGTGAGCTCTGGGCCTGTGATACCAAACTTGCGTTCTGGCCCATACTTGCACACCTGCTATCCTCAGACATATCTACCTGCCTTAGATTCTATGTCACTGACCTCAGATTAATGACTACTCTCTTTGGATTACCATCTACCTTGACCTTGGGCTGTTTACTGGATTATGCTTATCTGCTGCTTGCCCTGACCTTTGATTTGTCTTATGAATAATGCCTGCCTGCTGCCAGCCCTACCTTCAAAATTGTATACCTGATCGTGCTTGCCTGTAGCTTGTCTTGGCTTTGGACTGTTGAACAGACTTCCTCCTTGGACCCTGTCAAAGCTACAGGTATGTCAGCCCCAAGACTATATGTAGCTCCTTTCTGATACCTTTGCTTAGTGCTGGTGTCATTTGGCGAGTAACTATAGCATTGTGTATGAAGACCTGGGGGCAACCAAGTACTGGTACAGTAGGCACGCTTGCTTTAAAGTTGTTGTAAACCTCAGATATGAAATATCTAATCTATCTAATAGTCTATAGCATTGGTTTTCAACCTCAGTCCTCAAGTACCCCTAACAGGCCATGTTTTGGGAATTTCTCTTGGATTAAATAGCTGTCCAAAATACCAAGCCATTGACTCAGATTTAAAACACCTGTGCAAGATAAAGGAAAACCTGAAAACATGGCCTGTTGGGGGTACTTGGGGACTGAGGGTGAGAACCACTGGTCTATAGTGCTTACTTGTCTCAGTCCAGAGCACTAAGTGTCAACTCTGACTCGTTCCTTTGCTATAACTAGAGTTGAGCGAACTTCTAGAAGTCCGGGTTCTGCTGGTTCGGCCGAACTTCGGGACAAAGTCCGGGTTCGGGTCCGGACAGAACCCGAACTTTGTAACGGACCCCGAACCCCATTGAAATCAATGGAGACCCGGACTTTTAGGTACAAAAAGTGCTGTAAAATAGTCCTGGAAGGTCCTAGAGGTCGGCAAAAGGAAGGAAATGTGGGTAAGGGTGGGACAAGTGACCTACAAAGAAATGGGGACAGGGAAATAACTTTAAATATTTTTAAAAAAATAAAAACATAAAAAATGCAAAAATGGAGATCATCTTCAAAATGGGTCTGAAAAGTATTAATTAACATTAGAGGCCATAGAACTGTTCTAAAATCATCTTCAAACTGTGTCCAAAAAGTATAAATAAGCCGGGAGTACCCATATCACTGTTCTGCAAAATGTGTGTATCACTTTAAAGCAAACCGGAAATCATTCCACATCTTTTATTCACACTTCTTTTTAAAATGTGTGTATCACTTTAATTGAAACCGTCAAACATTGCACATCTCTTCTGCACAATTATTTCAATTGTGTGTGTCACTTTAAATCAAACCGTCAATCATTCAACATCTTTTATTCACACTTCTTTTTAAAATGTGTGTATCACTTTAAATCAAAACGTCAG
>BLSH010173066.1:45149-60940 GCA_018402905.1 Glandirana rugosa
ATTACCGCCGCTAGACGCTAAAAATGCCATGACGCTATAAAGCCGCCTATACAGCCTTGTAAAACTGTGAAAAAACCCTGGTAACCGTAGACCAGTCTACCGTCGACGGTCTAGCGCGTGTCGCTCGCGCGCGCGCGGCGGCCTCCGCGCGGGCGCGCGAGTGACACAGGTCCCTCCCGGTCCCTCGCCCACGCCGCCTCAGCTAGAGGCGGCCGGTGGGCGCTACGGGGGGGGCCTCACTTTCTTGCCTCCAGGCACATTCATTTGTGCCTGGAGGCAAGACACACTCCCCCTTCCCGACATTAGTGTCGGGCCATTGGCAGTGAAGGGGTTAACCTGCAGGGGGCGCTCTAAGGGTTAACTGTGTACCCTGGGCGTGTTCTAACTGTGGGGGGACTGCCCTAGCTGGGGAAGGGAAGTGATAACACCTTCCTAGTAGAGGAAGGCTGTGATTACAGCCCTTCCCCCTCACACAGAACGGAGGTCCGTGTTTACTTACACGGACCTCCGTTCTTTCACTCCGGGGGGGGCATCGCGGGTGGCCGGCGGAGATCGACTCCGCCGCACCCGCTCCCTGGCCCTCCCTGGACACAGTGAGCGCGCGGGCGCGCCTCCGGCGGCGCGCGCGCGCTCGCTGTGCGCGATCTGGCAGCTGCCATCTGACCAGATGCCAATGGTCCCAAAAAAGTGTCAAAATGTTCCGACATATCCGCCGAAATATCGCAGTACCGTAAAAATCGCAGATCGCCGCCATTACTAGTAAAACATAAAAAAAATAAAAACCCCAAAAATGATTTCTCATCATCATTAAAGAGCCACTTTGCCGCCGTCAAATGCCGATCGGCGGTCGGCAAGTGGTTAAAATGCTTAGACACGTTGGACAGTCCTTTATTTGTGGTGTAGGAGGCTCCGTGAAAATGCTCACTGGCCCTTTTTCTCAGCGCTCTTGTAGTGCTGCCCACATATTGTAGGCTGCAACTTTTACACTCTATAACATATACTACATTATCAGAGTCGCAATTGATGTAATTTTTAATATTAAATACCTTATTGTTTGCATATGATTTGACATCACGTGACTTTTTGTGTTTCCCACAGAAACGACATGTCGGTGTGCCACATGGATATGAGCCTTGGACATGCAGCCAGGTCTGACTAAGCTGTTTAGACAAAAACAAACTGGGGGATAGCATGTTGTCCAGAGTTTCAGCTCGCCTAGCAGAGAATCGCACCCCGGTCTGCACTATCCTCTCTAGGTCCCGATCCATGCAGAGCACCTCCATGCGTTTTTGAATTATACTTCTAATCTGGTGGAACTCCTTGGAATATGTTGTCATAAAGAATAAAGAATTTCTGTCCATCTTTTTATTTATTTTATTCTTTCCTGATTTAGTAAGGAGGTCTGTCCTCTTCCTATCCTTTGCTATATTTTCTGCTTTCAAAATGTCCTTACTATTGTAGTTACGTGCTTGGAGTCTAGAGGAAATGTTCTGACATTCCCGGGAAAAACTTTCTTCCCCAGAGCAATTCCGCCTGGTTCTAATGAATTCCCCCACCGGGACCGATCCCACCGTATGCACAGGGTGGCAACTGGTAGCCAAAAGGATTGTATTCTCTGCACATTCCTTGCGATAAGTCTCCGTGTGGACCTTACCAGAGTTGCAGTCCGCCTGCAAAACAATATCCAAGAAATATCTGATTGGGAGTGGTGTTAAAGGAGAACTCCAAATTTAGGGAATTGTTGTTGGCATATTCAATAAAAGAGATTAACTCCTCCATTGTGCCCTGCCACACACACAGGAGGGCGTTGATGTAGCGACCAAACCACCTCAGCTGGCTCCTGAAAGGGTTGGCATTGGAGAAGATATACAGTGAGCATTTTCACGGAGCCTCCTACACCACAAATAAAGGACTGTCCAAAGTGTCTAAGCATTTTAAACACGAACACGGGGGCAACATGTCGTCATTTTGTTTTTATGGTGTAGCGAGGGTCCGACCATCCCCCCAGGGTGGGGGGGGGAGAAACATCATAAGCTCTTACAAAGGGAAGTTTGGGGGATCTATAGTCTACAGACAAGGGTCCCCACAGGAATGAACTACACATATGATGTTGATCTCTTCCTGAAATAAGTGGGTCTTTTTTGGACATGTAGTTTCTGAAGTTTAACCATTACCCCTCCGACCATCCTCAGTACTCTTTTACCATTGCATTAACATCTAAATTTGTTTACTTTAACTTATATTAGTTTGAGGTTCCTTTCTATCAGATTGAAGATGTCATATCTTCATCTATAGAACTATGGATTTTGAACATCCTTTGTTTTAGTTTTAAAAAAAAAATATATGAACTTTTTAGGAACAAATTTAGAGAGTTGTCTGCTCCTTTCCTTCACCTGCTAGTAGCGATTTTTGTAAAAGTATAACACACTGACGCATGTGTGCAGCATTTTGTATCTTTTTACTTTCTCTTTTATGTGAATACATATACTTTGTATCTTTTTATGAGAACTAGTTCTATTGTGTTTGTTTTTGTACCCATAGTATGGTAGTGTTTGAACTCCCAGGTTGATCATTAGTGATTATCACTCAATTAAATGTGGGAGGAGACACACCAGACTATGAGAGCCTATAAAATGTATTTATATGTCTGTTATTTCACTAGGAAGTAATCTGTGAACAAGGCGCATTAATGCCACTGAAACGCGTTAGCTGTTGATTGCCGTTGCCACGATGGAATAAAAACACCTTATTATCTGATCCCCAAGAGTGCCGGCTCATCTTTTGCTTTGATTTTGCTAATCTATTGGAATGTATGGAGGACATTTGTGAAGCCTGAGCACCTGGGGGAGATGCTGTAGCTGATCGCCTAAATCCAAGCTCCACTGATCAGAGCGGTGTCTCCTGTATGTTAGTGGTTGTTTCATACTATCTGTATGGCTGAAATCGCATTGCATAGAGATCGCATGTGATTCACACTGTAGTGCGGTGCAAATCCTGTTCAATCTCGCAGCATGCAGCGGTGTGAACGGGCCCTTATAGTAAGCAAAAGCTTTCTCTTTTAAAGCACGTGTAGCACTGTCTACCTTAGGTAGGTGCTAGAGACTAGGATTTTTCTGAGCATTGACAAATTTAGGCAGGCCTAGCTGGAAGCTAGGCCTGTTTGTTTTGGTTTGTGTGGGCTGGGAGTGGCTCAAAGTAGTGTTAGGTGACTCACAGATGATATTATCAGAACCTCCCACTTCTTTTCTGGAAGGTACTAGAAAAAGAGCTGGGAGGGGAGGTGGAGCCATCTGGGGTGTTCTAAGGAGCCCTGACCAATCCCCAATCTGGATTGGCAAGAGGCAGGCCCCCTTAAATACCTAGAGTCAGCCCAGCTGGGGAGGAGAGTTTGGGTGTAAGAACTGGAAGATTGAGTACTAGCTGTTGTGGCCTTTGAGGAGGCCCCCAGTTTGGGGGGGAGACCTTGGGCCTGGAGCTCAGGAGTCGAAGGGACCCTCTTACAAACCACAGGGGTGTTCTGACCAGGAGCAGGAGAGGACAGTGGAAGGTACTGCCAGACAAAGTCTCCAGGAGGGATCCACTAGCTGTTGATAAGTGACACACAGCCAGGAACGATTGGGAGACAATCTGGAATGGGTGTAGAGCCAGTGAAGACTATGGTGTTATGGGCAGGGGAACTGGGCAGCATCAGTCAGGAGGGCTGGCATGGCCTAGAAGAGGACTAACTGGGAGCAGTAGCCCACCAAGGGCAGCTAGCATTCAAACATTGTAACCTTTTCTACCTACACTACAGGGGCCTGCGGTCCCTGCCTGCAAAAATCTTTTCTGCAAAGCCTGGCTGGAACCAAAGTCAGGCCTAACCATGTACTAGCTGCCTCCGAGAGGAAGTTTGTGCAGGAGGAAGTGAGTAATGGTCTGCAAGCAAGGTTGTGCAGGAAGAGTGTGATGTGTAAGTATGTACAGGGAGTGTACATAGTTGTGTCCCAAAGCAAATACTTCACTTCAATTCTGGACATCTCATAAATCTCCTAACCCCATCCAAGTTTAACCCCTCAATAAAATACAAAACAAAATTGACGGACTGTTCGTTGACTCTGGTGTGTCTGAGAATGTGAATGCCTGGCTGGGCAGGGTGACGGGTGGACCACAACATCCAGCAGCCCCTACGGGGGTACCTCTACACATTTGTGTAGGTATAGGCTCAAAATAACCCCCAAACCACCCTCACCCTGGCACCCTATTACTTCCTGTGGTTCAATATCAGGCTTGTAAATTTCTTGCAGGGATAGCTACTGGTGGATCACTTCCTTTTGGCATAAGCCTGCCTTTTTCAACCAGGGTACCCAGGCACCCTGGGGTGCCTTGAGGTTTCTTCAGGGGTACCTTTGCAAAATGCCCAAAAAGTGCCCCAAAATGTATACAAGCTGGTGTGTGGCTAAAGCTGCCTTTTAGTTACACAAAGCCAAAGGTTTTCATTGGGCACCATTACAACCTTCTTGAGTGCACCTTAGCTGAGTGATGGAGAAAAATTGAGGGAGCAGAGAAGCATTGGAATGCTAGTCAGTACCAGTTTGCAAAAGTGTATTTGCTTTGGAAGAATAAATCACCCCAAATTTGGGTGTCTTACATGCGTGGATGCTGCTGTGTTATGAAAAACTATTAGAATAGTTTTTACATGTTTGGTTGTTTGTTTATTTTAATTCACCTTTACAATCCCTTAAATCTCCCTTGATCCCATTCCTTCCACACATTGGTGTTGATTTACTAAAACTGGAGAGTGCAAACTCTGGTGCAGCTGTGCATGGTAGCCAATCAGCTTCTAACATTAGCTTGTTCAATTAAACTTTGACTGAAAAAAACTTGAATCTGATTGGTTTCTATGTAGACCTGCACCAGATTTTGCACGCTCCTGTTTTGGTAAACCAATCCCATTGTGTGGACAGGTTACTGGGGTCAAAGTAGAAGTGAGCTATGCAGGGCTGACAACACTGGGGTTTCAGTGCAGCAGGGGAATTGTGTTGCCAGCCTAAGCAGAAAGCTAGCACACCAGATTCCTGACAAATCAACAGCTAGTGTCCTGTACTTACAAAATATTAAAGGGATAAATTGGGGAATGTGCATGCAATGCAGAAATGTTTTGCCTAGACATAAACTTTGAGAAATCCAAGTTGAGGTGGGAGTGTGGCTTCAGATATGGATCCTCTATCAATAAAAATGGGGGTTGCTTGCTTTACTGTAACTGGAGAGTGCAAAATCTGGTGCAGCTCTGCATAGAAACCAATCAGCTTCCAGTTCTTTTTTTTTTGTCAAAGCTTAATTGAATAAGTTAAAGTTAGCAGCTGATCGGCTACCATGCACAACTGCACCAGATTTTGCACTCTCCAATTTTAGTAAATAAACCCCAAAGTTCTTAGTGGAGCCAAATGGCTTGGTTACAGTCACTCTCAATGAAGTAGGGGTTCCTCAAAATAGGGGTTGCTTAAATGAAGTAGTCTATTAGAGTTGCCACCTTTTCTTTAAGCCAAACCCGAACACTTTAGAGGTGCACAGCAAAGGGGAGCACACAGTAGCCCAGGGCAGCAGAAGGAAGAGGAAGCTGGACAGGAAGGGTAGTGGAGGTGGCATTTACTTGAACAGATCCCCTGTATTTTCTGCCTGCAGCAGCTGAATTCCAGCAGGTGGGAAAGGAGGAAAAGCCGACAATCAGCTTCTGCAGAAGTAAATTACAGCCAATCGGTTCTAGTAAATGTGTGCCAGGGAGGCGACACAGGCCCCCTGAAGCTACGCCCACAGTTCTGTCTGAATAATGTGTCTGGGTTTCAGGTCAATACCACCAACATGCTCTGCCAGGGATATGTGAGGTTGAAAAGCCAGAAACTGGGGGTGAGGGGGACTGGGAAAGGAGGGGAACCACCCATCATCCTTCCCATTATCCCCTGAATAGTATTGAGTACCCCAACGCTGCCCATCCCTCAATCACACTCTAATCTGAATAATGTGAATAATGTGTATGGGTTTCAGGGGGAATATATACATTACAGTATTTATCAGTTTAGACCTATTGTGCCTGTAGCCTTTGCAACGCTGATCAGAGACTGCATTGCCAAACTGTCTGTTATTTAGCACTGCATAATTCTTAATCATTTCCACATCTCAAAACAATATTTCAATTAAGCAGAAAGAGATTTAATTTGACAGCAGAAAACAAGTGATCATTCTCTCTTGCCCTTCTCAAGATTTATCCACTTTCTGACTCATTAATGATATATACACTGTTGGCAAACCCATTCATTGCCTGGACACTTACAAAAGTCTTTAGGGATCTTCACAGTTGGCCTAGGTCACTCTTCAGTCACCTGGCACTGAGAGCGTACAATTCTAGCACAATGCCCTTGAAGTGTTTGGTCTCTTGTCTAAACTCCAGCAAGATTGTAGGGAGAAAGCCACAGTGACTTGGCAGCCTTCCAGCCTTCTTCTCTAAAGTAAACACATGGCACAGGGCCAGATTTAAGGCAAATGATGCCCTAAGCACAGCCCAACATGATGCCCCTTTCAGCCCCTCCATTGCTTAACTGTCAAGACAGTAAGAGATGAATGTCACAATCTGGAGTCAGGCTCAGAGGCCAGTAACTACAGTGCCTTGAAAAAGTATTCATACCCCTTGGAATTTTTTCACATTTTGTCATGTTACAACCAAAAATGTAATTGTATTTTTTTTATTTTTTTTTTTTTATTGGGTTTTCACGAAGAACAAGTACAAAGGTATTTCAGGCATAAGATAGGGAACCGTGCCAACATCCGATACACATTATAACCAAAAACATAGAGCGGTTAAACATTTGGGAAGTCGGATTGTTGCCCCTGAGGTTACCCTTGGGGCTTGCGCTATAGTTGAGTGTGGTGACAAGGAGTCAGCATAGTCGGAGAGGATCCCCCACTGCAGTACCTTGTCGGAGGTCGAACCGAACCGGGGGATGTAATTGTATTTTATTGTGATATTATGTAATAGACCAACACAAAGTGGCACATAATTGTGAGGTGGAAGGAAAATTCAATTTCTTTTTACAAATAAATATGTGGGCATTTGTATTCAGCCCCCCTGAGTCAATACTAGAACCGCCTTTCACTGCAATTACAGCTGCAAATCTTTTTAGGCATGTCTCTACCAGCTTTGCACATCTAGAGTGTGACATTTTTGTCCCTTCTTCAGCTCAAGCTCTGTCAGATTGGATGGAGAGCATCTGTGAACAGCAATTTTCAACTCTTGCCACAGATTTTCAATTGGATTTAGGTCTGGACTTTGACTGGGCCATTCTAACACATAAATATGCTTTGATCTAAACCATTCCATTGTAGCTCTGGCTGTATGTTTAGGGTCATTGTCCTTCTGGAAGGTGAACCTTCGCCCCAGTCTCAAGTCTTTTGCAGACTCTAATGCCTCGTACACATGGTGTGACTGTTGTACGACCACACATTCAACTTTTTACAAAATCGGCTGTTGGCGGTTGTGTCTAGCGTACTGACATCAGTCAAGTAATCGGCCAACAAAGCCAAGCATAGTGACGTCTTACGAGCATATAACGAGGAAGTTCAGGTGAATGGGATTTGTGAATTAGGGACACAGATTTGCACTTCCTGGATTCAGAGAATGCGTGTTTGCACTTTCAACTTTTGTTGGGCCAACTTCTGTACACACGAGTCAACAGTCGGACACAGTCATGGCCAACAAAAGTTTTCTAGTTTGCTCAACCAACTTCTGTTGTACGATTGTTGAACATCGGCTGTTGTAATCGCGCATACTAATGGTCGGATTATCATACAATAAGCTGTTGCACAACCGTTGTACCATGTGTACGGGCCATAACAGGTTTTCTTCTATGATTGCCCTGTATTTGGCTCCATCCATCTTTCCATCAACTCTGACCAGCTTCCCTGCCTCTGCTGAAGAAAATAATCCCCACAACATGATGCTGCCACCCCCATGTAACACAGTGGGGATGGCATGTTCAGGGTGATGTGCAGTTGTCAGGGATACCATATGCAGGTATCCAGCAGGGATGGTCAAATCAGTTGACTGCACTTAAAGGAATCAGGACCAGATGTAAAGTGAAAATATATATACATTTATTACACAAATAACACACTTCCAACACCAAACACCAGCAAACATAAATGAGCAAGTAAAAGATGAAAACACACCATAAACCCAAAATAAACACCAAACTATCTGACTAACTAAATATAAGTGAAGAAAACACACACATACAATAAGCAACCAGGGATACCAGATAAGGGGAACAGGGAGCCAGGTACTGGGAGCAGAAGGAGAGCAAGGGAGCAGGAAGCAGGTTCAGGAATCAGGTCTCTGGGTCTGGATTACAGATCGGGGATCAGAGCAGGTCAGGTTCAGGCATGGACATGGCTTGCAGGGAAAATACCGAACCATTGGGACAGGGAGCAAGGCGGACTTATATAGACCCAGCAGACCCATCAGGTGCAGCTTAATGACCTGTATGCTCAATCTCCTGGGAGACACCCGCTGGTAGCCACCACAACTACACCATTTGGTTTTCCAAACACTGCCACCAGCAGGTGACCCAAGCAAGGACACAGGTCCTGACAGCAGTGTTAGTTTTCTGCCACACAATTTTGCTTTTAGGTCAAAAAGTTCAATTTTGGTCTCATCTGACCAGAGCACCTTCTTCCACATGTTGGTTGTGTCCCCCAAATGGCTTCTCGCAAACTGGAAATGGAACTACTTATGGCTTTCTTTCAACAATGGCTTTCTTCTTGCCATTCTTCCATAAGGCCAGATTTGTGGAGTGCATGACTAATAGTTGTCCTGTGGACAGATTCTCCACCTGAGCTGTGGATCTCTGCAGCTGCTTCTCTGATTAATGCTCTCCTTGCCCCGCCTGTCAGATTAGGTAGACGGCCATGTCTTGGTAGGTTTGCAGTTGTGCCATACTCTTTCCATTTTTGGATGATGGATTGAACAGCGCTCTGTGAGAGGTTCAAAGCTTGGGATATTGTTTTTAAAACCTAACCCTGCTTTAAACTTCTCCACAACTTTATCCCTGACCTGTCTGGTGTGTTCCTTGGCCTTCATGATGCTATTTGTTCACTAAGGCTCTCTAGCAAACCTCTGAGGGCTTCACAGAACAGTTTTATTTATACTGAGATTAAATAACACACAGGTGGACTCTATTTACTAATTAGGTGACTTCTGAAGGCAATTGGCTCCACCAAGTTTTAGTTAGGGGTATCAGAGTAAAGGGGGCTGAATACAAATGCATGCCACACTTTTCACATATTTATTTTTAAAAATGTGGAAAACCATTTATCATTTTCCTTCCTCTTTACAATTATGTGCCACTTTGTGTTGGTCTATCACATAGAATTCCAGTAAAATAAATATACATTTTTGGTTGTAACATGACAACAAGTGGAAAATTTCAAGGGGTATAAATACTTTTTCAAGGCACTGTATGGCAAGAATCAATGAATTGGGAATGAAGACCCTTTAAGAAGGCAGTGTGGCTTTACATTTTCAGCTTTATGCCTTACCATAGAATTACAATAATAACCATGCTGTCTTTCTCATCTCATTACTCTACAAGACATCAAAAAAAGGTTTTTTAATTTTTTTATACACTACAAAGCTTCAAATATGTTTTTAAACCTTCATTTTATATTGTGCAAATAAAAACCGAAACTGCCTTATAATTCCATGTACCGTTTAATATTATGGTAGTCTACTGATACAGGCATGGGGGGAAAACAGTATTAAACAATATTAAATGTGCTAACAGTCATATTCAGCTTTGCTAAATGCATAAATTACACTATTTAACTGCATGAAATAGAAATGGAATAAGAAAAGCAAACCTAACTTTGGAAACCCATTGAGATAAAAGGATTGGAAACAGTGCAGAAATTGCAGGTTTAATAAATGCTACAAAGCATGATATGAGGAAAATCTTATTATACATTTTCTTCTCTGTCTTTATGTTAACAGTGGGAAACTGTAATCTGGACCGGCCATGGATCAATATAAAGGCGATGTTGCATCAGACACATCATTTCTCAGAATTGTATGACATGAAATACTATGTTACATTCAACATGTTGTTTTATTGTGTTACAGGAATTTTATTACATGTTGTAAAATGCAAGACTTCTTTTACTATGTCTATGACAAAAATAATGGGTTTAAGTCTAGACAAACAACAACATGCGCTGCAGCAGCACTGAAAAGAGCCATGCTTGCAGCACTCTATGGAGAACACTCACATTTCACCTTATAGTGCAGGCTCACCGCTCAGAGGGTAACACAGCTCGTGTGGATCTGGTGTGCTGACTCACAAGGGCAGGTGCAGGCTGATGAAGCAATCAAGTGGTAACAGCAACAAGTTTGGAAGTAGCCGCACTCAAACGATCCAATTTCCAAAAACAATTTTATTGCATCAAAGGGTGATATAGACAACGAACGAAAGGTCCAGCTGACGCGTTTCGCACCCTACAGTAGGTGCTTACTCATAGCTTAAGCACCTACTGTAGGATGCGAAACGCGTCAGCTGGACCTTTTGTTCATTGTCTATATCACCCTTTGATGCAATAAAATTGTTTTTGGAAACTGGATCGTTTGAGTGCGGCTACTTCCAACCTTGTTGCTGTTACCACATTTCACCTTAGTTGGGATTATAATAATCAGATCAAGTAAAAGCTGAAAGCCAAGTTCTTTAGATGACTTAGGTTTGCTGGTATTTTCATGTACCTGTATGAGGAGCCCAAAAGGACGAGAGTGGCCTCTCCACATTTCCCATTTGAGCACCCATTAGAGTTGAGTCACGATCTGCAAGGGTGATGGAGGGGTGCAGGGGTCATGTAGCTAGAACTAAAGACTGGACCTTGAGAGCAATGGTATAAAGTAAGCATATGCATAGTGAATAAGGTTCCCAGAACACAAGTCCAGTTGTAAGCAGAATCAGGGCACTAGCCAAGCTCGATAACAATTATGCAGAACGTCCCCAAATCATATGCAGGACCAAGATCCGTAGAGGTTGACAATGTGCAGGCAGAAGGGTACAGAATTGATAGGCAACATATTGGTCAGAGGTCCAGGCCCAGGTCAGTAACAGAGATGGGCAGCACACATAGACAGTGAAGGACAATCAAAACACAGGTCAGATGAAAGTTCAATCAGTAACAGGGTCAAACAGGAATAATAGGAATTCAGACTGAAAGACCAGTCAGGAATGATCCCACGCAGAGTCCAGGTTTAAATAGCGCTCTATGTGCCAGTGCATGTGGTGGACTTGCCCATGCATTCACACACACACCGTAGTGTACATGTTCCTACGCATGTGCATGTGTTGTGGCTGATGCAACCATTGTGATGGCTAGCATGATGTTCTTGACAATTATCATGTTTCTACAGACTCATAACTGTATATCTGCACCAGTTTGAGTGTTTTTGTAATGTTGTATATATGCAACTAATTTACATCATCACGTGTACTGTTTGTTTCATTACAACACATGTTAGTGTCTAATATGGCTGATTTAATTTTAATATGGAATATATTTTGTATTTTTCTTTAAATATTGCTGTCAACTTACCGTATATACTCGAGTATAAGCCGAGTTTTTCAGCACATTTTTTGTGCTGAAAAAGGCCCCCCTCAGCTTATACTCGAGTCAGTGCCCACCGCATCTCGTCTGCAGGAGCCTGAAGTCTGAAAACTCTACGTATGTGCGCTGAACAGTGAACATACATAAGCTGATTGACTGCACAGTGCACAGTGACTGCCAGTGATTGGCTTGTCACTGTGCTGTGGGCGTGTCCGGAGCCGGAGCACAGGCCGGAGTGGCTGACATGGAGTCCAACGAGGAGAGAAGAGGAGAAGAGAGAAGGTACTGTGCTCCCTGTCCCTGTGTAATGGCCGATTGTCAGTGTAATGGCTGAGTCCCCTGTGTAATGGCCGATTGTCAGTGTAATGGCTGAGTCCCCTTTGTAATGGCCGATTGTCAGTGTAACGGCTCAGTCCACAGTGTAATGGCCGATTGTCAGTGTAACGGCTCAGTCCCCTGTGTAATGGCCAATTGTCAGTGTAATGTCTCAGTCCCTGTGTAATGACTGAGTCCATGTGTAATGGCTACAATACCTGTGTTCTGGCTACAATACCTGTTCAAAAACATTTAACCTACTGATGCCACAATTAATGTAATTTTATTGGTATCTATTTTTATTTTTGAAATTTACCAGTAGGTGCTGCATTTCCCACCCTAGGCTTATACTCGAGTCAATACGTTTTTTGTGGTAAAATTAGGTGCCTCGGCTTATATTCGGGTCGGCTTATACTCGAGTATATACTGTAATTTGGCACAACCCATAAAAGTCCCACTGGCAAAATATCCCCTTTTGGTCTTTACATGTATATCTGTGGTGTGAGACCTGCTGCTAAAGATGATGCATAAGAAAGCCCACAAACAGTTTGCTGAAGACAAGCAGACTAAGGACATGGATTACTGGAACCATATCCTGTGGTCTGATGAGTCCAAGATAACCTTATTTGGTTCAGATGATGTCAAGCGTGTGGCGGCAACCAGGTGAGGAGTACAAAGACGAGTGTGTCTTGCCTACAGTCAAGCATAGTGGTGGGAGTGTCGTGGTCATGGTCTGGGACTGCATGAGTGCTGGGGAGCTACAGTTCATTGAGGAAACCATGAATGCCAACATGTACTGTGACATACTGAAGCAGATCATGATCCCCTCCCTTCGGAGACTGGGCCGCAGGGCAGGATAAAGGTGATGGACTGGCCAAGCATGTCTCTAGACCTAAACCCTATTGAGCATCTGTGGGGCATCCTCAAACGGAAGGTGGAGGAGCACAAGGTCTCTAACAACCACCAGCTCCGTGATGTCGTTATGGAAGAGTGGAAGAGGACTCCAGTGGCAACCTGTGAAGCTCTGGTGAACTCCATGCCCAAGAGGGTTAAGGCAGTGCTGGAAAATAATGGTGGTCACACAAAATATATATATATGTACTGTATATACTGTATAGATACAAGGAGTTTTTATACATTCCAGTCCTTTGATATTTTTGCTTATCCCAATTTGTTTAGGCTACAAAAGTATTCCCTTTTCTACTCCTCGGCATATCTCCAAGGATTGAGTCATCATTCTGCAATACTGCACTTTTCACCATGCTGACCCTTCAAAATTTCACCTTTCATGTAGTATATCCCAAATGTCCTTGTTCTGTATTGCTCAGTGCTGTTGACTCAGATTTCAAGAGCTTGACAGGTACCAGACAGCAGCCTTAGCATATAAGGCATATTGACCCAAATCCATGTACAATACATAAAAAAACGTTAGTAGAGGACCACTAACTGATAAAAAAATATTTTGACATAAATGTGATAAGTACATGTAATCACAGTATCCAGCATACGAATTACCTTTTTTATTCAACATTCTTTAATTGACCTTTATATTTGCATGCAGACCAATCTTTCTAGCAAAGGTGTCAGTGAACAGGAGTTTGGATAAATGATACCACGGCAAAAAAAAAACAAAAAAAAGCAGTTGTCACCAACTATGTATAAAGAATGTGAGAAATGATACACTAAATGCCATAATCACATCCTTTAACCATAAACAGGTATTGAAATTGAATATTTTTTGCTTTTTCATGAGCTATGGCTACAGTCGTATAGCGTGTCTTCTGCTGCATTCTTCCTGCTGACCCCTATGTCAATATTGTGTGCTCCACAAATTCTGGGCAAGGCAACTGGATTACTTTAAGGGAGACAAATACGATTCACCAGAGTTATAAATGCCTGAAATGTAAGTACAATGACTGTTATGTAAGTGGGCCCACTAATCAAGTGTATGGACTTGCCTGATGGCTGAAACGCGTTGGCTTTTTTAAATGTTGTTCATATGCAATAATAAAACAATGTTTAAGCCCATTTCCATGGCACCAGCCTTTCTCCTTTTTTGCATTGACTACATGGAGGTTTACAGAGACTTCACATGCTGAGTGCTGTGTTCATGAGGCTCAGCAGGCATTGCACAGGAGGTAGTAGCTCAGATGCACCTGTTCCAAAGTGGACATTAGGTCCTCTAGTTATCTCTGGTCTTTGAAAAGTATAGGAATACAGTTTTATATATATATATATATATATATATATATATATATATATATATATATATATTACATAGTAATAGGTGCTTTTGTAGTAGATTTTTGTTAGGAGAGGCAAATTTAGTCAGGCCTGACAATAAGTGCAGGCCTGAATGTTTTGATCTGGGCAGTGGAGTGGCCCAGGGAGGGCTGGAGATTGCAGGAAGGAACACCCCTTGGTTACTCCTCCCCTTTGTTTCCAGAAGGCTCTGGAAAAAGGAGATGGATGAGGAGGCCTGGTGGCTTGGGTGCAGCCAGGAGCGGAGTTGGATCCTGTAGCAGCACAAGGGAGCAGAAGAATAACATAAAGGCTACTGTAAGACTCTTTAAAGGATCCACTGGTGTCAGTGAGTGACAGACCTTGGGAGCTGGACAGAAAGGCTGGAGCAGGCTGGGATGAGACAGTGGACAGTTTGTAGCGGTCAGAGGAGCCAGTCAGGGGAAGGAGTGTCACTGGACAGTGAGGTAGGCCGGAGTGGCCTGGAAGATGATGGGCTGGGAGCAGTAGTCCATCGGGACCTGGCTAGCACAATTGTACTAAGCTACACCCTGAGGGTCTGTGGCCTTACAATCCTAGGGCCCGTGGCCCTCTCCTGTAACAGACAGTCAGCGGTCCTGCTAACACAGAGCAGGCCTTACCATGTGCTAGCTAGTGTGGAGGAAGAGGATATTGAGGCCTGACAAATTTCCTTTCAGGCCTAACGGTGAAGAAACAAGCGTTGTGCAGGAGAAAAGGAAAAGTAGTGTAATGGTCAGCAGGTGTCAGTGCTGGAGGAAGAAGGAGAATGTATACTGAGCTGTATACAGTTTGGTCACATAATCTTTGATTCTTTTGGCATCCCACTGTCATCCCTTTCCCTATCCAAGTTTATCCCATCAATAAAACAAGAAAACAAAGTACTGGTCTGTTCCGTGACTCCAGTTGCATGGAAAATTGTGTGATTGAGGGCAGAGTGACAGGTGAACCACATCTACCAGCCACCCCTAAGGCAGCCATTGGCTACATATCTATCTATCTATCTATCTATCTATCTATCTATCTATCTATCTATCTATCTATCTATCTATCTATCTAACAGGATGGCTTCTACCATTTTTCAGAACTGACTGTATCACATTTATTACTTACAGTATCTCACAAACCTGTACTTATTTTATGGGTGTATCGTCAACCTACTCAACTTTATGCATGGGAATCTCATGTATTATGAGCCCAGTGGGATTGCAGGAAATCATTCCAGTTTACTGCTTTGTTTTCAACTTGTTTGTATTTTGTTGGTGTTTTCATATGGTGTTGGGATCAGAAAATCTTTCTGCATTCAGCCAACTGCTCCGTCATGCTAAAATAATGTTAGATGAGCATAAATAAATGTATTAGTTTATTAGTAATACAATTGGTGTTCGCAGTGTGTTCAGTTACTACCATCTTTGTGACCATTTTTTCAAGAATGTATTTGGGTAGGAGGAACATCTACTAAATTAAAGTGAGCCTACACCAAGGTAAGTCTTGTATAGCTTGCGTAGCTTACCAATTTTTATCATTGTTTGCAATCACTTAAACCCAGACCCCCCCCCCCCATTTTGTTTTAACCTCTGCTT
>BLSH010173127.1:4810-24086 GCA_018402905.1 Glandirana rugosa
CCCCCCCCCCCCCCCCCCCCCCCCCCCCCCCCCCCCCCCCCCCCCCCCCCCCCCCCCCCCCCCCCCCCCCCCCCCCCCCCCCCCCCCCCCCAAAGGGAGTTGTACACATTGCAAGGGTTACATATGCAACATCACAATGACGGTCCTTATGCTGACCTGGGGAGACCCAGAAGACTTTTCAAAGTTCCGGAGGGTAGGTTTGCGCTGATACCCGTTGCAGGCCCACCACCTCTGACAGTTGTCCCCTGACGGGCACGCAAGAGGTACCAGCGAGCACCCAAAATACCTTGCAAGTACAAAGAAAGCAATAACTTAAATCCAACATGCTTAAAGAAATAACATTTAAGAGTTGAACATTAACAATCCATAGCTTCGTAGCTTAGCGACGAACTGAGTATAGACAGTAAGTGTTGAGTGGGTGAAGGATGGCCCCTGAGGACCAACCTGTGTGAATAGACTTACAGTTCGCTGATCATTCGGCTATGGTCGTACCTGGAATATGTCCTTGTAGATAAACTATAAGAAAGAAAAACTTTGTAATAAAGTTGAATGTTCTCTGCTAGGATTGAGCTGGAACTTTTGCATTATGATTGTGGGTTTAGTTGGCCTGGATCAGTCCCGTGTCTCAGATGTATCAGTGCAGCCGAAACGGACCCTTTTGTAAGGGGGCTTGTCTGGGCTCCGGGGTTTGTTAGGCAATAGGGAGGATTTTTTGGGAGAGCTGAGGTTCCTGGGCTCTGAGGGAGGTGTTTGATCCATGCCTGTGTGCAGGGTTTCCTCTAAGTAGGTCTCAGCTTCTTGCGGTGACGTGAAAGAGAGCTTTTCCCCTTGTGGTGAGTGCAGATAGAGGGTTGCCGGGTAGGCCAGGCTGAATCTAATAGCCTGGTTATGAAGGGCAGTGCATACTGGAGAAAAAGCCTTTCGTTTCTGCATGACTTCTACCGAATAGTCAGCGAAGATCAGTAGGTCATTCCCCTCAAATGTTAGGGAGCGAGCTCTCCTAAAGGTTTGCAATATTGCCTGTTTGTCCACATAATTGAGGTAACGGACAATGACTGCCCTGGGTTTGGCCCGAGATTCTGAAGCTTGACCAATTCTGTGCGCTCTTTCCACCACACAGGGTGACCGGAGGCCCAAAAGCCCGGGTAGAGTCACAGCGCATAATTTAGGAAGGTCCCTTTGAGGGTAGGATTCTGGGAGGCCTACGATCCTTATATTATTTCTTCTGGATCTATTTTCCAGGTCAATAACCTTCTCTTGGAGTTCCTTTTGGGTGGTAGTCAGTCTAGCTACAGCAGCTGAGAGGGCTGCGGCGTCATCCTCCATGCTAGAGATTCTGCCTTCTGCCTGGTCTAATCTGCTGGCCTGCTGCTGGAGGTTAGAATGTAATAGATCAAGGCCCTTAAGTACAGCTGCATCCACCGCCTCAGTGATGATCGGCTGGATTAGCAGCACAACCGCCTGAGCGATGCTGGCTGGTGAGGCTGGGTCAGATGCGGTGGATGTTGCTGGATTCTGGGGAGTGTGGGCACCCGTGATGTCCGTGGATGGCGGAGGGGGAGCCGCTAGTTTGGCAGCGTATGTTAGTACCTGAGGGCCGGCGGCCATGATGGCTGCGGCGTGCGGTGCTTCTCCTCCCTGTGCTTGTGGAGCGGCCTGTGTACGTGGAGCCGATCGCTCCACAAAACGGTCCATCCGGTGCCTGGGGGTAGTTAGGAGGCTGGGATGGTCGACCCTCCTGGATATCGCTGCTTTTGGAGCCGATTTCTGTGGCAGGGGAGCGGAGCTAGGTCTTCTCAGCTCCTCTCCATGCAGAGCCGGAACCGGAAATCTCATTTTATTTTTTTTTAACACTGTTCCTTTAAAAAAAAAAAAATCTGATCACTTTTATTGCTATCACAAGGAATGTAAACATCCCTTGTGATAGTAATATATGGTGACAGGTACACTTTTTGGAGGGCTGGGGGACCCCCCATCCCTCCTTTGCACTTCACAGTATTCAGATCGCCAAAAACGGTGATTCTGAATACTGTCATGTTTTTAAAATTGCCGCCGATAGCCGTCGAGTAAATCGGAAGTGACGTTGTGACGTTGCTTCCGGATTTGCCGAAGGAGACCCGATTGGAGCCGATTACGGCTTCTATCAGGTCTCCTTCAAGCCGGTGGAGGCGCTGGATCGTCGCTCCGGTCTCCCGGTGGGACGGGAGACCGGAGAAGAGCGGCGGAAGGCGGAGGGAGGGGGGTGTCCCCTCCCGCCCCCTGGGGTAATGACCGAGCGGCTCCCGAGTCGGATCGGTCCTTACCCCTGGATAGCCGACTGCCCGCTCTAAAATATGATACCAGGATATAGCCTGCAGCTGCAGGCTATGTCCCAGTAGAGCCACTCAAAACCAGCCGCCGCCTATTTACGGCACTGGTCCGGAAGTGGTTAAAAACAGGTGACCCGGGTCATCCATCCATGCATGCATCCAGACGCATCACAATCGCACTTGTGGTAACAATTGGGCTATGAATGCACTGTCATATAAAGAGCAGAGCACAGAACATGAGGGATGAGGATATGAAGTGGCTATACAGGGCCAAATACTGGTGGTCCCAAACAAAGTGCATAAATTAAAGAATGAATGGCAAGAAGCTCAAATAGGAGCTGTATAACCACTTACTGGTGATATATCTGGACAAAAGGTCAAAATAAATGGCACAGACCAATTGGAAGCTGTATAGCCACTTTATGACAGTATGGCCAATTCATGTATATAAGTATGGATATTCTATGTACAAAAAGGAAACTTATACTGAACAGGTGTATGGAAATAATTCAATTGAATTGCACAAAAAAATCCAATTGGAGCTGTAGGACAACTTGCTGGCAGTTTAGGTGAACTGAAATCAAAGTGAATAGCAAAATGCAATAAGAGCTGTATAATCACTCGGTAGCCATATAGTTATTCAAAAAATCCCATGCAAAGAGTCAACTGAGAGCTGTATAACCACTTGCTGGTAATATAATTGAAAGGAAATCAAAGTGAATGGCAGAGTTGAAGGGATACTGTGTAATCACTTTGTAACAGTATGTCCATCTCATGAATGCTCCATGCACAATATAAACGGAGTAGGTTGAGGAAGCAATTGGATAATGGGGAGAAATTCAACTTAACACATTGATTATTCAAACTGTTAAATCATGGCCATATAGTCTATTGGAATAATCGTACCCATCTGACGATCATGTGAAGGTGCCTTGCACAGCTAGGAAGCTCACTCCAGCCAAACTGATGGTGTATCTTGTACTGATAGCCTCTGAGCAGGTGTATGGAGATAATTCAATTAGATTGCACAAGAAAGTCCAATTGGAGCTATAGAACAACTTGCTGGCAGTTTAACTAAACTGAAATCAAAGTGAATAGCAAAATACAATAAGAGCTGTATAATCACTCGGTGGCCATATAGCCATTCGAAAAATCCCATGCAAAGAGTGAACTAAGAGCTGTATAGCCACTTGCTGGCAATATGATTGAAAGGAAATTAAAGTGAATGTCAGAGTTCAAGGAATACTGCATAATCACTTTGTAACAGTATGTCCATTTCATGAATGCTCCATGCACAATATAAACGGAGTAGGCTGAGGAAGCAATTGGAGAGAAATGGGGAGAAATTCAGCTTAACACATCGATTATTCAAACCGTTAGATCATGGACATATAGTCTATTGGAGTAATCTCACCCATCCAACGATCATGTGAAGGTGCTTTGCACAGCTAGGAAGCTCACTCCAGCCAAACAGCGTGTCTTCCCTGTTTATGCCTGCTTGCTATCACCCGGAGCTGCCGCCCATTTGCCACTCAATATTAGCAGCAGTCCACTCTTGAACCATTCGTTGCTTTAGAAGGGCAGCGGGCACGGTGCACCAGGATGCGGCGATGTAAAGCCACCCTCAAGGCTCCTGTATCCAGGCTTCAAGCTCCAGTGTAGACAACACGCCTGGCGGTGTTTCAGAAACCAATTCGGCAAAGTGCAGTGCAGGAACGGAGTGATGTGAACGCCGTGTATCATGGATGTGGTCTGAGTCTCTGTTTTTTGTTAACTTTAAATTTCATTAATAACATACCGATTAATGTGCACAAGCTGCAGTGTGTTCCCTAGTGAGGCTTTTATTACTGTGGTTTGGCAGATGGGTGTAGGGCAGTGTACAGAGGTCAGTAGTATGTAGGGTGGTGTAAAGGGGTCAGGAGTATGTAGGGCAGCGTACAGAGGTCAGTAGTAGGTAGGGCAGTGTACAGAGGTCAGTAGTATGTAGAGCAGTGTACAGAGGTCAGTAGTATGTAGGGCAGTGTACAGAGGTCAGTAGTATGTAGGGCAGTATACAGAGGCCAGTAGTATGTAGGGCATTGTAAAGGGGTCAGTAGTATGTAGGGCAGTATACAGAGGTCAGTGGGTATTTAGGGCAGTGTACAGAGGTCAGAAGTATGTAAAGCAGTGTACAGAGGCCAGTAGTAGGTAGGGCAGTGTAAAGGGGTCAGGAGAATATAGGGCAGTGTACAGAGGTCAGTAGTATGTAGAGCAGTGTACAGAGGTCAGTAGTGTGTAGGACAGTGTACAGAGGTCAGTGGGATGTAGTGCAGTGTACAGAGGTCAGTGGGATGTAGGGCAGTGTACAGAGGTCAGTAGTATGTAGGACGGTGTACAGGGGTCAGTAGTGTGTAGAGCAGTGTAACATGGTCAGTAGTATGTTGGGTGGTGTACAGGGGACAGTAGTATGTAGGGCAGTGTACAGAGGTCAGTAGTATGTAGGGAAGTGTACAGGGGTCAGTAGTATGTAGGGCAGTATACAGAGGTCAGTAGGTATTTAGGGCAGTGTACAGAGGTCAAAAGTATGTAAAGCAGTGTACAGAGGCCAGTAGTAGGTAGGGCAGTGTACAGAGGTTAGTGGTATGTAGCGTGTTGTACAGAGGGTAGTAGTATGTAGGGCAGTGTACAGAAGTCAGTAGTAGGTAGGGAAGTGTACAGAGGACAGTAGTATATAGGGTGGTGTACAGGGGACAGAAGTATGTAGGGCAGTATACAGAGGTCAGTAGTATGTAGTGTAGTGTAAATAGGTCAGTATTAGGTAGGGCAGTGCACAGAGGTCAGTAGTGGGTAGGGCAGTGTACAGAGGTCAGCAGTAGGTAGGGCAGTGTACAGAGGTCAGTCGTATGTAAGGCAGTGTACAGAGGTCAATAGGATATAGGGCAGTGTACAGAGGTCAGTAGTATGTAGTGTCGTGTACAGAGGTCAGTAGTATATAGGGCAGGGTACAGAGGACAGTAGTATGTAGGGCAGTCTGCAGAGGTCAGTAGTATGTAGGGCGGTGTACAGGGGTCAGTAGTATGTACAGCAGTGTACAGAGGCCAGTAGTAGGTAGGGCAGTGTACTAAGGTCAGTGGTATGTAGAGTGTTGTACAGAGGTCAATAGTATATAGGGTAGTGTACAGAGGTCAGTAGTAGGTAGGGCAGTGTACAGAGCTCAGTAGTATGTAGGGTGGTGTACAGGGGACAGAAGTATGTAGGGCAGTGTACAGAGCCCAGTAGTAGGTAGGGCAGTGTACTAAGGTCAGTGGTATGTAGAGTGTTGTACAGAGGTCAATAGTATATAGGGTAGTGTACAGAGGTCAGTAGTAGGTAGGGCAGTGTACAGAGCTCAGTAGTATGTAGGGTGGTGTACAGGGGACAGAAGTATGTAGGGCAGTGTACAGAGCCCAGTAGTAGGTAGGGCAGTGTACTAAGGTCAGTGGTATGTAGAGTGTTGTACAGAGGTCAATAGTATATAGGGTAGTGTACAGAGGTCAGTAGTAGGTAGGGCAGTGTACAGAGGTCAGTAGTATGTAGGGTGGTGTACAGGGGACAGAAGTATGTAGGGCAGTGTACAGAGGTCAGTAGTATGTAGGGCAGTGTACAGGGGTCAGTAGTATGTAGGGCAGTATACAGAGGTCAGTAGGAATGTAAGGCAGTGTACAGAGGTCAGTATTAGGTAGGGCAGTGTACAGAGGTCAGTAGTGGGTAGAGCAGTGTACAGAGGTCAGTAGTGGGTAGGGCAGTGTACAGGGGTCAACAATAGGTAGGGCAGTGTACAGAGGTCAGGAGTATGTAGGGCAGTGTACAGAGGTAAGTCATATGTAAGGCAGTGTACAGAGGTCAGTAGGATGTAGGGCAGTGTACAGAGGTCAGTAGTATGTAGGGTGGTGTACAGGGGTCATTAGTATGTAGAGCAGTGTACAGAGGTCAGTAGTAGGTAGGGCAGTGTACATAGGTCATTAGCATGTAGGGTGGTGTACAGTGGTCAGTAGTATGTAGGGCAGTATACAGCGGTCAGTAGTATGTAGGGCAGTGTACAGTGGTCAGTAGTATGTAGGGCAGTGTACAGAGGTCAATAGGTATGTAGGTCAGTAGTAGGTAGGGCAGTGTACAGGGGTGAGTAGTATGTAGGGCAATATACAGAGGTCAGTATTAGGTAGGGCGGTGTACAGAGGTCAGTAGTGGGTAGGGCAGTGTAGAGAGTTCAGTAGTATGTAGGGTGGTGTACAGGGGACAGTAGTATGTAGGGCAGTATACAGAGGTCAGTCGTATGTAAGGCAGTGTACAGGGGTGAGTAGTATGTAGGGCAGTATACAGAGGTCTGTAGTATGTAGGGTGGTGTACAGGGGTCAGCAGTATGTAGGGCAGTGTATAGAGGTCAGTAGTGGGTAGGGCAATGTACAGAGGTCAGTAGTAGGTAGGGCAGTTTACAGAGGTCAGTAGTATGTAGGGCAGTGTACAGAGGTCAGTCGTATGTAAGGCAATGTACAGAGGTCGATAGGATGTAGGGCAGTGTACAGAGGTCAGTAATATGTAGGGTGGTGTACAGGGGTCAGCAGTATGTAGAGCAATGTACAGAGGTCAGTAGTAGGTAGGGCAGTGTACATAGGTCAGTAGCATGTAGGGTGGTGTACAGTGGTCAGTAGTACGTAGGGCAGTGTATAGAGGTCAGTAGTAGCTGGGCAATACAGTGGTCAGTAGTATGTAGGGCAGTGTACAGAGGTCAGTAGGTATGTAGGGCAGCGTACAGAGGTCACTAGTAGGTAGGGCAGTGTACAGAGGTCAGTAGTATGTAGGGTGGTGTACAGCAGACAGTAGTATGTAGGGCAGTGTATGGAGGTCAGTAGTATGCAGGGCAGTATACAGGGGTAAATAGTATGTAGGGCAGTTTACAGAGGTCAGCATTAGGTAAGGCAGTGTACAGAGGTCAGTAGTGGGAAGGGCAGTGTACAGAGGTCAGTAATAGGTAGGGCAGTGTACATAGGTCAGAGGCATGCAGGGTGGTGTACAGTGGTCAGTAGTATGTAGGGCAGTGTACAGAGGTCAGTAGTAGGTAGGGCAGTGCAGGGGTCAGAAGTATTTAGGGTGGTGTACAGGGGTCAGTAGTATGTAGGGCAGTGTACAGAGGTCAGTAGTATGTAGGGCAGTGCACAGAGGTCAGTAGGTGTATAGGGCAGTGTACAGAGCTCAGTAGTAGGTAGAGCAGTGTACAGAGGTCAATAGTAAGTAGGGCAGTGTAGAGAGGTCAGTAGCATGTAGGGCAGTGTACAGAATCAGTAGGATGTAGGGCAGTGTAGAGTGGTCAGTAGGATGTAGGGTGGTGTAGAGAGGTCAGTAGGATGTAGGGTGGTGTAGAGAGGTCAGTAGGATGTAGGGTGGTGTATAGAGGTCAGTAGGATGTAGGGTGGTGTGGAGACATCAGTAGTATGTAGGGTGGTGCACAGGGGTTAGTAGTATGTAGGGCACTGTATAGAGGTCAGTAGGTATGTAGGGCAGCGTACAGAGGTCAGTAGTAGGTAGGGCAGTGTACAGAGGTCAGTAGTATGTAGGGTGGTGTACAGTGGACAGTAGTATGTAGGGCAGTGTACAGAGGTCAATATTAGGTAGGGCAGTGTACAGAGGTCAGTAGTATGTAAGGCAGTGTACAGAGGTCAGTAGTGGGTAGGGCAATACAGAGGTCAGAAGTATGTAGGGTGGTGTACAGGGATAAGTAGTATGTAGGGCAGTGTACAGAGGTCAGTAGTATGTAGGGCAGTGTACAGGGGTCAGTAGTATGTAGGGCAGTGCACAGAGGTCAGTAGGTGTGTAGGGCAGTTTACAGAGCTCAATAGTAGGTAGGGCAGTGTACAGAGGTCAGTAGTAGGTAGGGCAGTGTACAGAGGTCAGTAGTATGTAGAGCAGTGTACAGAGGTCAATGGGATGTAGGGAAGTGTACAGAGGTCAATAATATGTAGGGCAGTGTAGAGAGGTCAGTAGTATGTAGGGCAGTGTACAGAATCAGTAGGATGTAGGGCAATCTACAGAGGTCAGTGGGATGTAGGGTGGTGTAGAGAGGCCAGTAGGATTTAGGGTGGTGTAGAGAGGTCAGTAAGATGTAGGGTGGTGTAGAGATGTCAGTAATATTCAGTGTGGTATAGATAAGTTAGTAGGAGGTAGGGTGGTGCAGAGAGGTCAGTAGTATGTAGGGTGGTGTACAGGGGTCAGTAGTATGTAGGGCAGTGTACAGAGGTCAGTAGTATGTAGGGCAATGTACAGGGGTCAGTAGTATGTAGGGCCATGTTCAGAGGTCAGTAGGTATGTAGGGCAGTGTACAGAGGTCAGTAGTAAGTAGGGCAGTGTACAGAGGTCAGTAGTATGTACGGTTGTGTACAGGGGACAGTAGTATGTAGGGCAGTGAGCAGAGGTCAATATTATATAAGGCAGTGTACAGAGGTCAGTAGTGGGTAGGGCAGTGTACAGAGGTCAGTAGTATGTAGGGCAGTGTACAGAGGTCAGTCGTATGTAAGGCAGTGTACAGAGGTCAGTAGGATGTAGGGCAGTATACAGAGGTCAGTAGTATGTAGGGTGGTAAATAGAGGTAAGTAGGAGGTAGGGTGGTGTACAGAGGTCAGTCGCATGTAGGGTGGTGTACAGGGTTCAGTAGTATGTAGGGCAGTGTAAAGAGGTCAGCAGTATGTAGGGAAGTGTACAGCGGTCAGTAGTATGTAGGGCAGTGTACAGAGGTCAGTGGTAGGTAGGGCAGTGTACAGAGGTCAGTAGTATGTAGGGCAGTGTACAGAGGTCAGTAGTATGTAGGGCAGTGTACAGGGGTGAGTAGTATGTAGGGCAGTGTACAGAGGTCAGTATTAGGTAGGGCAGTGTACAGAGGTCAGTAGTAGGTAGGGCAGTGCACAGAGGTCAGTAGTATGTAGGTCAGTGTACAGAAGTCAATCGTATGTAAGCCAGTGTACAGAGGTCAGTAAGATGTAGGGCAGTGTACACAGGTCAGTAGTATGTAGGGTGGTGTACAGGGGTCAGTAGTATGTAGAGCAGTGTACAGAGGTCAGTAGTATGTAGGGCAGTGTACAGGGGTCAGTAGTATGTAGGGCAGTGTACAGAGCTCAGTAGTAGATAGGGCAGTGTACAGAGATCAGTAGTAGGTAGTGCAGTGTACAGAGGTCAGTAGTATGTAGGGCAGTGTACAGAGGTCAGTAGTATGTAGGGCAGTGTACAGAGGTCAGTAGTATGTAGGGCAGTGTACAGAGGTCAGTGGGATGTAGGGAAGTGTACAGAGTTCAGTAGTATCTAGGGCAGTGTAGAGAGGTCAGTAGTATGGCAGGACAGAGGGTATGGGGTAAGTAATGCAGAGGACAGGGGGCAACAGGACAATTTACAGAGGTCAGTGGGGTGAAGAGCAGTGTACAGAGGTAATAGAATGTAGGACAGTGTACAGGGATCAGTAGAGGAATGGACTAAGAGTCACCAGGTGGGTCGGGAGGGCACACACAGGGGGGTCGGGAGGGCACACACGGAAGGGGTTGGGAGGGCACACATTGGGGGGGGTCAGGAGGGCATACACCAGGGGGGTCAGGAGGCCATACACCAAGGGGGGCCAGGAGGGCATACCCAAGGGTGCAGTCACAATGCTTTAATGAGTTCAATTTCTCACTGTTCTACATGAAAAGGAGATGCATGCGATCCAGTTTGTCAGCTAACAGCACCTCTATGCTAAGCTGCAGTAACTCAGCTGACTTGGCATAGAGGTGCCTGTAAACTAATGCATTAGGATGTACTGCTAGCTGAGCCTACCTCCAGGAGCATTCACTCGGCTTCCTTTGCTCAGCTGCTCAGCTGCTCACATTTCCCTCTTCCAGATGGGTGCGATCTCGGGGCAGAGGCACATCCCCATCAAGCCCACTCAAGCAGCAGAAAACAGCAGGCCCCCACCCACTCAATCAGCAGCCTGCAGTAGAGAGGCTGAAAAACTGCTGGGGGAAGTACAGGGGGCGGAGAGTGCAGTCCCGATGTGTCTGGGCAGGATTTCATGCTGAGAATGGCTGTGAGTTGTCCCGACCGCGTTTCAGGTTACCCGGGACCTATCTGTGCCCATCAGTGCCGTCTTATCAGTGCCTATCAGTGCCCATTAGTAAAGTCTATCAGTTCCCATCAGTGCAGCCTAATCAGTGCACATTAATGAAGGAGAAAAATTACCTGTTTTCAAAATTTTATAACAAACTATGAAAACATTTTTTTTTCAAAATTTGTGGTCTTTTTTTGTTTGTTTAGCAAAAAATAAAAACCCCAGTAGTGATTAAATACCCCCAAAAGAAAGCTCTATTTGTGTGAAAAAAATGATAAAAATTTCATATGGGTACAGTGTACCATGACCGCATTCGAGGACTGACAGCACTGATAGCTGAAAATTGGCCTGGGCAGGAAGGGGGTTTAAGTGCCCAGTAAGTAAGTGGTTAAAATAGTTCTATGGTCACAACATATACTTTCATTTTATAACATCAGCAATGTAATAACAATACAAACAGTAGTTCTATTTGACAATCCAATATAAGCTTACTTGAAAAATCGCCTTTCATGTTGTAAATGCTGCCCGTCTGCTGTGTCATGTCTTGGCTCAACTTCCTGGATTTCTTGCATTCTTTGCAGTTTCTGTTACATATCCCATGGTACTTTCTGCCTGCAAGCAGTGATTCCTGTACTGGCTCTGCCTCCTGAAACTCCTTCTCTCAGTGCCATGTAGTTCATAAGGCAGGCTCTGTGAAATGTGTGACAAAGCAGTGCCTACTCACAGAGCATAGTGAATATGTATCACAGAATTCAAGGAGGTGAATGTGTGGGGAGTAAGTTTACAAACTTCAAGATTGTTTGGATTAGTAGGTGTAGGCTAGAAATAACTGAAATACAATGTGGAAAGGAATATATGATTGTACATGTTGACTATACTGTAGATATACTGGTGTTTGGTAATGGTGCTTGTAATGCTTAACACTAGAGAGTTAAATAGCAATGAAGAAATGTAAGTATAGACATAGGGTTTGTTCTTGGATAGAAAACTGGTTACAGGGGCATATCCAAAGGGTGGTGATAAATAGCATGCACTCAGACTGGTCTGGAGTGGTATGTGGGGTATCCCAAGGCTCTGTCCTGGGACCAATTCTGTTTAATTTGTTTACAAATGATAAAGAGGATGGGATAAATAGCTCACTCTCAGTGTTTCTTGGCAACACAAAAACAAGTAGGGCAATTGCGGATTAAAAATAAAAGCATACGTTACTCACTAGGGGCAGAACCTCAGGGGAATCCAGGATGGAGAAAGATCTGGGGGTCCTAGTAGAAGACAGACTGAGCAATTGCATGCAATGTCAAGTTGCAGCAAGCAAAGCCAGCAGAATATATAACATGCATAGGCCACATCTGGAGTATTCTGTCCAGTTCTGGCCACCAATCCTCAGGAAGAATGTGCCGGAACTGGAGAGACTCCAGAGAAGGGCAACAAAATTAATAAGGGGACTGGAGACCCCAATTACTTGGAATGGCTAGAAGCACTAAAATTATTCTGCCTCGAGAAGAAATGCTTGAGAGGATATATGATAGCGATATACAAATATCTCAATGGTGATCCCAACATAGGTAGGGAACTATTCAGTCTCAGGGAGTATAAGAAGACACTGGGCCACACAATGAAATTGGTGGAGAAGCGTTTTTTTCACAGTCAGGGCGATAAGGATGTGGAACTCTCTTCCACAATCAGTGGTGTCACAGGAGGTGTTGATCGTTTTTTTCCCAAACATAATGTTTATTGACATTTTCAAATAATACAAGATAGAATGAGCAATGCATCATTGTTGCCGAGAACATACAGCAAAATAATGAGTGGTCCACTTAACAGGGGAAGGAGAAACCTTAAAACTGTCAGACATGAGCAGTACATATATAAAAGGAAGACAAGGGTTGCTCAAGATGTATATTGATTTGATACATACAAATCAGGAGAGGTGTTGATAGATTTAAAAGACTCTTGGATGTGCATCTTAGCGAACACAATATACAGGGATATGGGAAATGATTATTGACATGAACACACATACACAAACACACACACCCTCACACAGGTTGTACTGGATGGACTAGTGTCTTTATTCAACCTTACCAACTATGAAACTATGAAATTATAGTAAACATTTGTGTTCTTAAGTGATTTTAATGGATAAAGATAACTAGAATGGTGAATGTAAACTCTGGCTATGTTTAGTTGGTTTAAGGAAGCAGATCACCCTAAGGGTAAAGGTGTGTCAATGGAATAGAGGAACCAGACACAAACTTTAAAATGCAGCTACAATTCTGTAACATTTGGATGACTGAGTGTTCCTAATGGTGTCTAGCACACTATGGCATCCACATACATTTTAGTGCAGACAAAGCTACAAGTTCTATTTAATAAAATCAAATATTCACATACAAGTTGGCTTCACTATGCTGTTGCACTCTCTGTGTTTTAATACAGATTTAAGTTGACTGAGGTAGGAAGGGAGCAGCACAAGTTTAAAAATGTATCTTGCATTTGAGTCAAACTGGCTGACTGCTCCTGGTTATTATGAAAATGTTTATTGAATAGACATGCTTATGTTGTTCACTACTACTAGATAAAAACAATTCTTCAGTTTAAAAAAAAGTGAAACCTCTCAGTGTAATCAACAAAATTGCACTCCTCTGCCGGCTCAGAGTTTCTTTCCTCTCCCCAGGCAGCAGGAGCAGGCTCTCCATAATCATGAGCCACCAAATATCCACATAAAAAATTTTCAAAAAAGAGCCTCATCATAAAAGCCGATGTAGATTTATCTTAAAGAGATTGTAAAGGCAGAAGATTTTGTTATCTTAATGCATTCTATGCATTAAGATAAAAAGACCTTCTGTGTGCAGCAGCCCCCTTCAGTCCCCCTAATACTTACCTGAGCCTGTCTTTATCCAGCATTGTTGCAAGAGTGTTTAAGCTGCCCGGGACTCCCCTCCTCATTGGCTGAGACAGCAGTGTGGCGCAATTGGCTCGGGTTCCCCCATAGCAAGCTGCTTGATGTGGGTGCACTCAATAGGAAGGAGGGGCCAGTAGCACAGAGGAAGTACCCGAGAATAGAAGGACCCAGGCTGCTCTGTGCAAAACCAACTGCATAGAGCAGGTAAGTATAACATGTTTATTTATTTTTTTAAAAATGAGACTTTACAATCACTTTAAAGACTAAAGCCTGGTACACACTAACAGTTTTTTTTTCGTTCAACCCAGCGGGTTTAATGAAAATAAAACTGAAGAGCTCAGGAGGAGCGATCTCCCCCACTGAGCTATTGTGTTCTGACAAGGGAACGGCTCCCCATTAGAACACACTGGCCAGCTCTCTCAGCCAATGGTAATGATCGGCAGACTTTTTTCGGTCATGCCCCTTCGAAAGAAGCCAGCCGACTTCTGTTGGACTGGCTGCCGTGCACAAGGGGCCAAATTTTGGCCAGGTTCTATTTAGTCGGCTGATGCTACCCGATATTCTGGCTGTGTGTGTTTGGCTCTTAAGGATTCAAAACTTGTTTCCCTCTATCACTAGGGCTTAATTTTAAACTCTATGATTAAGCTCCAGTAATAGACGGAAGCGCGTTTGTTAGCTGTTGCACCAGATGGACTTTGCATGTTGTATCCTTAGTCTTTAAAATAAATCTACATCAGCTTTTATGGTTGAAGACTCTTTTTGGAAGATTTATCATTGGAAACCTTTTACTTAAGCTAGGATAAATGTTTTAAAAAGAAAATAGTTACAATTCTTATTTAAATAGTGATGGCAATCAGAACATAACATAAGTTAATTGAACCTAAAATATTTATATCACTGCTTAAGATCACAAAATGCTCTTAGGAGAGGCAGTTTAAACTCAAACAAGGATGTATTTTGCTTTCATGTAAGAATGTGGTATAGTGTACAAGAGTCAGAACTTTAGGAATGATAATGAAACATTCTTTCCTGGCTTATAAATGTCCTTGACATTCTCACACCTCAACATTTAATTCCTGGAAAAAAACACTAAACTAAAGCCAAAAGAATGCAAATGATAGCCTTTTGTGTATTTTTCTCATGCCCACCGTACTGATCCAAGTGGTACGTTTGTCTTTCTAAATAAATAGTGAAACTCAGAGTTAATTAAAGAGATTTTTTTTACTTGAACATTGGATTTCATTTATTTCAAAATGTAACAGTATGAATGAAAGAAATACAATGCAAATGAAAGAAAAATACATACTTGCTATGCTTGCGGGAACCTTGGGTTGCTCTATCAAAATGTCTTACAGCTGGTATACGTTTACTTAAGTGAAAAAAAACTAGTTCACAATGTATTTTTACCTTTTTGAGGCCTATTAACTTAAATGTGGTAATGTCTACATTATTACTTCCATCTGCTCTTAGAAGTGCCATCAGAACAGAATATACTGGAAAGCCATTGTTCCACACAACCTATTTTCAAATTATATTGACCAATTAATTTTCTCCATATTGTCCATTAGCCATTTTCTTTTTGACCTTTGTGTTCTCTTAAAATTTTGGGGAAATAATTTTCCAGGCTTGTTAACATTCTTTTATTTTTAACATAAGCTTTGCTGGGTCAATGTTTTTTTCTCCTCCAAATACATTCTGAAAATTTGTAACATTTGTAACGCATTATGGTGAGTGTTGCTTCACCTGTAAAACTGTTAGTCTGCCCTAAAGCTATGATTTAAAAGGAATTACAGAAGTTACCAAATTATGACTCCTTTGCCAACATAAGCTTAAAATCATGATAATAGCCTGTAATATACTTTCACTGGCTTCGCTGTTTTTAACACAGTCTATAACAGTTGAACTGCAGGCCTGCGATATCCACATATATTATCCCAAACTACAGGAGTACTTAGGGGAAGAACTGAATAAACTAATCAATTGCCACTTGCTAGGAAACATATGATCTATTATCTACAGTCACACATTTCTAATTTGACTGTTCTTTGCAAGCAACATGAAGCTATTAGGGGTGACAGTAAGTAGAAAGGTTGTATAAGGTACATACAGAGGGACACAAAGAATGCATTTATTAATTTTCTAGAATCCACAATTTTCTGTAAGCCACATATAGGACATATTTTTTTGGAGATTCTTTCTTGGTGATGCTATGGGAAATCTAGAAGGATACTCTGCCTTTCTAAGAAATAAACTACTTAGAAGCATGTAATAATGGAAATGATCTCTCATAGGATAGGATCCTACCTTACATGGTGCTTTTTCCATTCATAGTAGCAGCAACATCCCCTCACCTACAACTCTGTGCTTTGTTCTCTATGTATATCCTGACATCCCAGTGCAAGCACTCACATTTTTCCAACAGAGCTGGTTGATCTTTCAACTCTACACCTTCATAGGTAGCTTTAATGGCCACCTTGGTTTGACGCTATTTCCAGCCGTCTACTCTTGGTGACACACAATGATAGTGGGCTCTAGAAACTTCAGGGTGAAGGAAGTTTATCTTTTTTTCACTGCAGAGCAGGACAACACCTTATGTACTACATGTCTATTGCATACATTCTTTTTAATCATTTTACTACATGACCAAATGTGACCCACATTCAAGAATTCTCCAGTTAGAAAAGAGGGGATTTGGGATTTTAAATGAAGCATGCATCCTAAAAACACAGACCACTGTAAGTGTGTAGTAAATAGGTTTTATTCTTTGTTTGTTCTTATACACAAAGCGTAAAGCAATAGTTAAGTCATGGTGTCATAAATAAGTTAATGCACACATAAATTCATATATATACATATAGCAGAACACATAATAACAGAGTGGGTGGCAGAGGCATAGTTCATGTTGCATGTGGTCATAGTATAAATGTCTATTCTGTATAAAACAGTACAGTAAAAACTCAAAAGTCCAACAATCAATAAAATTGTATATATGTAAAAGCATGATGGAATGTATAAGGCTCTACGCGTTTCGTGGTCATCACCACTCATCAGGAGCACTGCGTGAGAGGCATAAGGTGATTAAGATCATGGTATATGGTAACAAGCATAGAGGGCCAGCCAGGAATGTCATCTCACCTGGGAGCTGAGGCGGTACAAGGATATGAAGAGGCAGCAAGGCACCCATGGCCAGAAATGTGAACGGGAGGGCAGTCCCCACCAGACTATCCAAAAGAATGTGACATAGATCACCCATATGATCTAGACTGTTGCGATAAAAAACTTGTACCAGCGTGATGCACGGCTGCACAACTGCCACAGACCCAAACAAGAGCTCTATCATGCGTTTCCATATATACAATTTTATTGATTGTATTGTTGAGTTTTTATTGTACTGTTTTATACAGAATAGACATTTATACTATGACCACATGGACCATGAACTATGCATCTGCCACCCCCTCTGTTATTATATTCTCTGCTATATGTATATATATGAATTAATGTGTGCATTAACTTATTTATGACATCATGACTTAACCATTGCTTTACACTTTATGTATAAGAGCAAACAAAGAATAAAACATATTTACTACACACTTACAGTGGTTAGTGTTTTTAGAATGCATGCTCCATTTAAAGCCCCCCCCCCTTTTTTCTATTATGCTCCTAGGGATGGAGGATATCACTTACTTTAATGTCAAGGTCCTCATACAAAGTCCCATAAGCCTTGGGTTGGCTTTCCTCTTTTTTATATTCAAAGAATTCTCCAGTTGGTATTTTTTTTTACTTCTGAAAAATTCATGATTATTTGAGTGCCTCATTAACAACCTATGCTACCATGTAATTTGTGTATATATTGTTTCATATTATGTGAACAATAGTTGAGAATTCAACAAGTGACTGGGGTATTAAGATGTATGAAAACTATAGCTTCAAAGTACTTCCTTATTTATTTTGCAAATATTATTTTTATTTTACAAATATTTTGTATGCTAATTGAAGAGTGTGAATACATGGAATTGAACCACAGTTGTTTGCTGGAATACATAATGAGTCCTGTAGTCATTCTATACAATTCTCTTGTACCTCCCCATGTCAGATGTCAAAAATCATATTGCATAGTGTATGTCCACCTGTATACAAGTACATGGGAGGGAGACATTCAGCTATCAAACGTTCTTGTAATCAAGGTCCAGCTCAGGGAGGGGGAGCATGTAAACACCAAATTCCCTTTCAGGCCCCATTAACACCCATGTAGGTCTCTATAGGGCCCTGGGGAGAGCGTGCCGTTTGTAAAAAGGTAGCATCAGTCTAAAAAATACATGGGGTAAAGACAGAGCAAAAATTTAATAAAAATAAAAATGATTTTATCATGGAGCAGTGGCGGCCAAAATCACCGTGACCACAAAAAACATTTTATCCTTGTATAAATAAATTGAATACTTTTAACCATTATGTAAAGCCTGGTTGACCTAATATTGTGGTGCCATGATAATCCGTTCTCCTGGGTATCCGGGGGATTTCCTGTCCAATTTATCTGTGTGGTTTTGGGCTGGGGACCAAAAATGTCCACACACCCTCTTTCATTTATGTAAGAAGAATGTTGAGCCCTCTTTATAGTCATTTACATGATATGCTATACATATATCTCTCATCAGTTACACCATATCCTGGAGCCATGGAGCTGACTCAGCCACTTCTTCCTTCTCACAGTCCCGGTCATGCTGGTCCTGTGCCTGTGTCCTGGGTGGGTGTTGTTGGCTGCGCCCCCTCAGCCCCCATGTTGAGTGCGTCCTGGTGCGGCCATGTGGGGGGTTTTCCATCTGGAGCATACCCACTCGTGTACCTATACGGACCCCCACTACTGTTACCACTTCAACTATGCTGTGCTATATATATTGATTTCATTTTCTTGTAGATGCCATGCGTCAACTCCTGAGGAAGCGAGTAGAGCTCGTGAAATGCGCTGAGTATAGATGCATTGTGTACTAGATTTTATATTCTTGTATTGAACTTGCATGTACGTATTTTATGCCCTATGTGCAGAGGTTCGGACCTCAGTTGTCCACAACCTGTTGTTTTATTACAAACAATAAAACAATCTTTTTATTGAATTATTTATGTTTTGTTTTTGGACCATATGTCAGCCTCACTCAAAGTCCCATAGGAGTTCTTTTGTTCTGTATGAATAGGGATGGAGGCATGACATAAGTGAGGCTATCAGCAAACCATCATTTTGGAAAGCTATATAATAGGAGAACACATCTATGTATCCAATTGCTCTGCATCCAGTTAGGTAGGCAAAATACAAAACAATTGATCAGTAGAGGATTGTGAACTCGGTGAGAATGGTGCTTGTGAGTACAGAGGTGGGTGGGAGCAATCTCCTGGTGGGTATGGGCAGGTGCTGGGTGTGTGTTAATGAGGTTAGCTACTGAAATAGTTCCTTCTAACAGTTTTCTAAGGGTCAGATAGCAGGAAGTAATTGAGTAGTTCACCATAGGAGACACTGGAGGCTGAGGTAATGCTTGTCCTAAAATATAAAGAAAGCTTTTTCTCTTCTGCAACAGCGGTACATTAATGGTATATTGGAACATAGGAAATTTAGAAAGAATTAAAGGTAAACTTAGCCTTTAATGTCAGCTTGTCTTTTTACCTAGACAGTAGTTAAGTTTGTTTCCTGACTATACCCGTGTTATTAATGGTGGAGACAATTTAGTTGAGAGTGGAATGTTTATATAATCCTAGAGACCACATCACTGCTGCAAATAGTAGCCAATAGTATTTATAACAGATGGTTTTCCAGTTAGCATCCAAATAGACTTTGAGAAAAAAAAGGGGCACAAGGAGGGGGATTTTTTGGGATTAGACAGTACCAATTAGTGCAGTAACTAATAAATGTAGATAACAAAATTACATACATCAGTGCATCTCATATCACACTGATGCATAATTCAAAATCAAAATACCTTGATTCAGGGT
>BLSH010173127.1:31078-44006 GCA_018402905.1 Glandirana rugosa
ACTCAATAAAACTGTTGTCTTCAACTGAATTGAAACCTCAAGTTTACTTTTAATATTCAGAACATTGTGTACTCGTACACGTCATAATAAGTTGGGGGTCTAAGTCATGGGACACCTCGCGGGAAATCAAAAATATTGAAGATTGTTTGCAAAAGCTATTCACGACTGTTCGAAGAATGTGGAGAGCTAACCTTAGAAACGGGTAAGAAGTGCACGTTTTCGGAGATTGAGTCACTACAAACTGCCGAAGGCATGACGTAGACGGAAGAAGTTTAGGGTGGTTTCTAAAAGTTATCCTAAATTTAGACCACTGACTCTTCCGGTGAGGTCCTCTGAGGTCGTAGAAAACAAATCAACCAAAGCTTGGTTGGGGAAAAGATGCTGGAGTCTCCTGGAGTGGCCTTCTCAGTCACCAGATTTAAATCCTATTGAAAATCTTTGGTGGGATTTGAAGAAGGCAGATGCAGTACGGAAGCCGTCAAACATCACTGAGTTAGAGGCTTTTGCACGTGAAGAATGGGCAAAGATTCCAATCGAGAGGTGTAAGAAGCTTGTCAGCACTTATCGAAAACGTTTGTTAGAAGTTATAAAAACTAAAGGGCGCTCCACAGGGTACTGAATCTGGGGGTTGAATAATACTGCACATGCTCATGTGTTACAAGACTTATAATTTTCATTTGAACTCCAAAGTTAAGTCAACTTCTGTTGTCAAAATAACTCAAATATGTATCAATAAATATTGTTTGTTATTTCACGAGTTTTTTTTTTCATTAATTTTCATTATCTTTCATCAACATCACTGTATTGTCTATTGAGGTGGGGGGGTTGAATATTTCTGATTGCAAGTGTACATATAGCAGAACACATAATAACAGAGTGGGTGGCAGATGCATAGTTCATGTTGCATGTGGTCATAGTATAAATGTCTATTCTGTATAAAACAGTACAGTAAAAACTCAAAAGTCCAAAAATCAATAAAATTGTATATATGTAAAAGCATGATGGAATGTATAAGGCTCTACGCGTTTCGTGGTCATCACCACTCATCAGGAGCACTGCGTGAGAGGCATAAGGTGATTAAGATCATGGTATATGGTAACAAGCATAGAGGGCCAGCCAGGAATGTCATATCACCTGGGAGCTGAGGCGGTACAAGGATATGAAGAGGCAGCAAGGCACCCATGGCCAGAAATGTGAACGGGAGAGGGCAGTCCCCACCAGACTATCCAAAAGAATGTGACATAGATCACCCATATGATCTAGACTGTTGCAATAAAAAACTTGTACCAGCGTGATGCACGGCTGCACAACCGCCACAGACCCAAACAAGAGCTCTATCATGTGTTTACATATACAATTTTATTGATTGTATTGTTGAGTTTTTATTGTACTGTTTTATACAGAATAGACATTTATACTATGACCACATGAACCATGAACTATGCATCTGCCACCCCCTCTGTTATTATATGCTCTGCTATATGTATATATATGAATTAATGTGTGCATTTACTTATTTATGACATCATGACTTAACCATTGCTTTACACTTTATGTATAAGAGCAAACAAAGAATAAACATATTTACTACACACTTACAGTGGTCAGTGTTTTTAGAATGCATGCTCCATTTAAAGCCCCCCCCCCTTTTTTCTATTATGCTCCTAGGGATGGAGGATATCACTTACTTTAATGTCAAGGTCCTCATACAAAGTCCCATAAGCCTTGGGTTGGCTTTCCCCTTTTTTATATTCAAAGAATTCTCCAGTTGGTATTTTTTTTTACTTCTGAAAAATTCATGATTATTTGAGTGCCTCATTAACAACCTATGCTACCATGTAATTTGTGTATATATTGTTTCATATTATGTGAATAATAGTTGAGAATTCAACAAGTGACTGGGGTATTAAGATGTATGAAAACTATAGCTTCAAAGTACTTCCTTATTTATTTTGCAAATATTATTTTTATTTTACAAATATTTTGTATGCTAATTGAATAGTGTGAATACATGGAATTGAACCACAGTTGTTTGCTGGAATACATAATGAGTCCTGTAGTCATTCTATACAATTCTGTTGTACCTCCCCATGTCAGATGTCAGTGCCTGCAACAAATGAATGTACCTTTCAGAAGCAGGTACATGAATTTGCTGCATGGAGGTATGGTATCCTTAGTGAAGACTCAGCCCCCCATCCCCACCACCAATGGCTCACCTCCATCCCCACCCCCACTAAGTTGCCTTTCAGGAGATTCCTGTCATCACACGGCCATTGTCATATTTTGGTAATGACATCACCAGCATTTCCACACCTTTGTTTACATTCAGCTGTTGGCTGTGAGGTCTCCTAGCTGGAAGCTGAATGGGGCCGGGGATGAGTCACTAGTTGCTAGGACGCAGCAGCAACCGGATTTATGGCAACCAAGAAGCTATGTATGAGAAGCTTCCACTTTCATGAAAACTTTCCAGCACATGCATGCCCCACTCTTAGCACCGTCAGGCTAGAGAGGACCTTAATTAGCGCCAGTTTGCTAATATCCTATCTACATAAGAACTATTATTGGGCCCATATGCATTTACTTTTACTTTATGACATTCCATATTATACAATATATATTCATCAATTATTCATATACATACACCTTCCTACTTATGTAAGAAGAATGTATGATTAGTACCTCATGAGATTGGTGAACATAATTGAATATGAAACGAAGTTGAGTGTGCCTCATCCGAATATCAGGTAAATGAAAGAGGGTGGGTGGACATTTTTGGTCCCCAGCCCAAAACCACACAGATAAATTGGACAGGAAATCCCCTGGATACCCAGGGGAACGGATTATCACGGTACCACAATATTAGGTCAACCAGACTTTACATAATGGTTAAAAGTATGCAATTTATTTATACAAGGATAAAATGTTTTTTGTGGTCACGGTGATTTTGGCCGTCACTGCTCCATGATAAAATCATTTTTATTTTTATTCAATTTTTGCTCTGTCTTTACCCCATGTATTTTTTAGACTGATGCTACCTTTTTACAAATGGCACGCTCTCCCCAGGGCCCTATAGAGACCTACGTGGGTGTTATACGTTACCCGGGGACTTTCACTATATTTGCTATATGGTCATCACAGGTTTGTTGCTGTACTCCATTGTTTAACTGCATACCTCCCGCACACATCGGTGCACCTTTGGGATCCCGGCACCTTGTTGTCCTTGTCTTCACTTCACCCCTATCCTCACACCCTCCCTTCCCAGGTCTGTTCCCTCCAGCTTCCCTGGTCCCCCCTTCCCCTCTCCTCCCCCGTTTCCCTTTCCCCCCTCCCTCCCATTTTTTCTCCCCCCTCTTTCCCCCCTCCCTTCCTTCTCCCCTTCTCCTTTCCTCCCCCCTCTTCCCTCCCTTCCCCTCCTTTTTCCACCCATCTTTTCTTCTCCCCTCTTTCCCCCTCCCCCCGCCCCACCTTTCTTTCTTTCTCCCCCCACCTCTCTTTTTCCCCTCCTCCCCCCTCTTCCACTTACCTTTCCCTCCCCCACCCCTTCCTTTTCCCCCTTCTCCCCACTTCCCTCCCCATGCCCTTTCTGTCCTTCCCTCCCTGTCCCTTTCCCCTTCCCCCCTTCTCTTCCCCCCGTTTTCCCCCCTCCTCCTCTTCCCAATATTCCAGTGTCTGTTGATCCTAAATTAAACAATATAATCATGACCCCTACAGGTATCTAATATTAAGGACATTACCATCTTTCCCTACACTACCCCTTCTCTGCCGACGAGGAGCACTCGCCCCCTCAGCCCCCATGTTGAGTGCGTCCCGGTGCGGCCATGTGGGGGTTTTCCATCTGGAGCATACCCACTCGTGTACCTATACGGACCCCCACTACTGTTACCACTTCAACTATGCTGTGCTATATATATTGATTTAGTGTTCTTGTAGATGCCATGCGTCAACTCCTGAGGAAGCGAGCAGAGCTAGTGAAACGCGTTGAGTATAGATGCATTGTGTACTAGATTTTATATTCTTGTATTGAACTTGCATGTATGTATTTTATGCCCTATGTGCAGAGGTTCGGACCTCAGTTGTCCACAACCTGTTGTTTTATTACAAACAATAAAACAATCTTTTTATTGAATTATCTATGTTTTGTTTTTGGACCATATGTCAGCCTCAGTCCCATAGGAGTTCTTTTGTTCTGTATGAATAGGGATGGAGGCATGACATAAGTGAGGCTATCAGCAAACCATCATTTTGGAAAGCTATATAATAGGAGAACACATCTATGTATCCAATTGCTCTGCATCCAGTTAGGTAGGCAAAATACAAAACAATTGATCAGTAGAGGATTGTGAACTCGGTGAGAATGGTGCTTGTGAGTACAGAGGTGGGTGGGAGCAATCTCCTGGTGGGTATGGGCAGGTGCTGGGTGTGTGTTAATGAGGTTAGCTACTGAAATAGTTCCTTCTAACAGTTTTCTAAGGTTCAGATAGCAGGAAGTAATTGAGTAGTTCACCATAGGAGACACTGGAGGCTGAGGTAATGCTTGTCCTAAAATATAAAGAAAGCTTTTTCTCTTCTGCAACAGCGGTACATTAATGGTATACTGGAACATAGGAAATTTAGAAAAAATTAAAGGTAAACTTAGCCTTTAATGTCAGCTTGTCTTTTTACCTAGACAGCAGTTAAGTTTGTTTCCTGACTGTACCCGTGTTATTAATGGTGGAGACAATTTAGTTGAGAGTGGAAGTGGAATGTTTATATAATCCTAGAGACCACATCACTGCTGCAAATAGTAGCCAATAGTATTAATAACAGATGGTTTTCCAGTTAGCATCCAAATAGACTTTGAGAAAAAAAAGGGGCACAAGCAGGGGGATTTTTTGGGATTAGACAGTACCAATTAGTGCAGTAACTAATAAATGTAGATAACAAAATTACATACATCAGTACATCTCATATCACACTGATGCATAATTCAAAATCAAAATACCTTGATTCAGGGTTGCACACATACAACACTTTTGACATAAGGCTGGATGTCTCTACTCCCCTCAAAACCCCACAAAGAGCACAAGGGATAAGGAATATTTTTCATGGGACTCATGAGGGGAGTGCCCCTTTAGAGACATCCAGCTTTATGTCAAAAGCTTTGTATGTGTGTGCAACCATGAATCAATGTATTTTTATTTTGAATTATGCATTTTCCAGCATGTGATGTTGTAGAGAGGGCTCCTTTCAGTGTGATATGAGATGTACTAATGTATGTATTTGTTGTGGAATAACTGATTTTGAGAATATGTAACCCCCTGAGGAAGATTAACAAGTTGAAACGGATCGGTATCTCTTTTCTGATGGACTTATAGGAGATGTCAAGCCAAAGCTCTCTTGGCTGTACTTCTTCCATGGATCACAGGAGTGCAGTTCATTCTGCACTCCTGCGACCCATTTTCAGCAGAGAGCAGGTTTTTTTTCCTCTAGTAGCCAACAGTATATATTTTAACTTAATGCATTATTTCAAGGAACAATAATTATTAAGCTTGGATGGGGAATTAGCAGTATATTTTTGTATATAACAAAAAGCATTTTAATATTCAGCAGCTATGAGCCCTGTTCATAAAACTATTCACATGAAGGACAAACAACTCTGTGAGCAATAGTTACATCCTAATCAGAGACTGGCTTCCTATTAGTCCATTGGTAGCATGCACATGTAACTGAGCCCTTGCATTAGGTGTCTTTTCCAAAAGGACCCTTTCTATCTAGAGCAAATAAATAAATAAATACATACAGTAAAAATAGTATTTAATCAAGACAAGAAATAGGAAAGAATATAGAAGCATTTGCTTGCAAATCGAAAACTATCGCTAGGAGCTAACCACTCTAAAATTATGAGTTACTGCACGGCTGATATACTCGATGACTACAGCTGTTTAAATAGAGTTTATTTTATCCACTCAAAGTAAATAGCATTACTCAATGTCTGCTAACGTCTGAAATAAACATTTTCAGACAAGAAACCTGTTTAGCGCTTTGTGTTTTTAATGTCCACTTATCTACTACACAGTTTGTATGGTATTTTGTCTGGCCCCCTAACTGCTCAGCATTGTTTTAATCTTTCCATCTTTCCAACACATTCAAAACGAGTATGACACTTTGCAGTTTAAATGTGCACCTGCAGTATATTTTCAGCAATTAAACAATTAAAAATAAAAATTCTTTGTAGCCACAAAGACATTTTACACCGGCAGATACACATTACATCATGTATGATAGAAAAAAAAAACACTTTTTCTTATTATTGTATGCATATAATTTGTTTTAAAATACATCTTCGTAGGAGAAAACCATTGATATAACACCTGCTTGAATTGAAAAGCTGAATCAAAGCAAGATGATAAGTCTCTAAAGAAAAGATTGCAAATGCACTTACATATTTCTTTAAAGAGACACTGGGGATGATTCACTAAAGGAAATGGGCTTTTCACTTTGCAAAGGAAACTTCCCTTAGAATGTGATGAACATTTATTTTGCAAAGAACATCCATTCACGTGAAAGAAAACTAGAAGAGAAAAATAAAAACAGTAATATTTCTTGCACACGATTGGATGATGAAACTCAGCAGAGCTTCACTTCAATCGCAAAGCTTAGGGAATTTACTTGCAAAGCAAAAATTCCCTTGTAAAGTAATCAGCCTATTTCTCTCAAGTAAAATAATTCCACTTTCACCTGCCTTTTTGGGGCAAAGTGACAGTGTCTTTGTATAGGGAATTCTATCCTCTAGGAAGATATACTTAATGACCTATGCACCTATGGAGAATTGTGCAGATGACATTTCCATGTTCAAAGATTCAAGACTTGTTCATCCCACCATATCTAGCTTTTTTCTGAGAAATTGTGTCACCCAGCCCTTATAGTGAACAGCAGAAGGCAATTTATCTCAGAAAGAAGCAAGGGTTCAGCAAAGAACACAGTTTATTGATGCAAAATGGGAGATCTGTAAACAGGGTTTAAGAGGGTGAAAAACATTAAAACAGAGGTTAAAGCGTAACTCCCCCTTTGTTGAGAAAAAAAACATTCCCTCTATGTACATTGCAATGATTGTAACAAACTTTATTGCAGATTCCTGCCTTTTGTTATTCTGAAGGAATCCCTCTGTGTTTCTCTGTGACTCTGTACTGAGTGGGTCTAATGGGAGTGGTTTCATAATTATCTGTCAGCTGTGCAGCTGCAGGGCCCTGATGAGTAAATCTGCTGGGCCTGCATCCCTTTAGACATGTTCTTATTGAAAATATCTCTCCAAAAATGACATTTTTGTTGCAGGGGATACCTGAAATCAGACTTGTATCTGAGGCAGACTTCTAGGAAAATTGGTGAGCCAGTCACACAAGCAGGAAACTATGTTTCTGGGGGGTGGTCAGTACATGCTCTGTGTACAGAACAACTCCAGGTAGCCATATTGCATTGCATTTATAGAAAATTACAGCAGATTGAAAAGGAAAGGTAATTTTTAATGACATTCAATTACAATAAGACTTGTGTCGCAATTATATGCTCTATATTATTTTTTCATTATTTGCTATTTTTTTCCCCACAAAAAGAGGAGTTACCCTTTAATAGCCAACATAAGTAGATATACAAGTTACAGATGAGTAACAGAATATCAGCTGGAAATATGGAAGACAGAAAATAGGTAGAAAAATGAGAGCACATACGTGACAGGTTTAGGTAATGATTTATGGAGCCGGTGGTGTGACCCTATAGTGTCTTCTGGCTATAGAGGTCACTTGCTTCTTAAAGGGAATCTGTCACTGATAGCCCCTTTCACTGATATTTACCTTTCCTGCACACTTTTGGGTAGAAAATCCAGCGGAAGCTCAGTGTTGGCCTTTGTTGGAGCTTGCACAGAGCTAGGAAGCCCTGAATAAGCAAAGTGACTGATTTATTTAGGGCTAATTCTACAAGTTATTGCATAGATGCCCTCATAACTTATAACACAACAGACTCCCTTGGAGAGCAGTGGTGCCAGATTCTCAAAATGTAAACACATGGTAAGCTGAGGGCTGGTTCGTAAATCAGAGCAACACAGAGAGAACAGGAAATAGGCAATGAAGACTTAAGCCCCGTACACACAGGCGGAATGTCAGGCAGCATCAGCTGGTTCAATAGAAACCAGCCGACATTCAGCCCGTGTGTACAGCAGGCTGGCTTCTTTCAACTGAAAAAGGTCTGCCAATCGGCTCCCAATCAGTGCTCTCAGGCAATGCCTGAGAGGACTGATCAGAGTGTTCCGGCAGGATGGGGGGGGACCCTGTCAGAACACAATAGAACAGCAGGGGAGATCGCTGTACTAAAGTCAGATAGTTAGTACAGCAGCTCCTCCTGAGCTGTCAGTTTTTTTTTTTTCGTTTAGCCCGTGTGTGTACTAGTGTGTACTAGGCTTTACTGTGAGTTCTGGGTACAGAAAGAGAAAACCGCCAAAAAAACATTTCCAGATAGATACTGGATACTAGAAAAAAAGGTTAAAGATGAATCAATCCACTGAGAGCCACCTAGAAGTATAAAAATATTTCCTCAATTTAATGGTTATCTTTACTTTACTTTCCAGTTTTTTCAGTATAAAAATGCCTATTTGTCTCTAGACTAACATTTTTTCTCTATAGTCTGTGACTACATTTTTTATCTGGTGTTTTTCTTCTAAAGAATTTCATGACATTGCATGTACATGTGCTCTGTATACCATCCTACATGTACACTAGGGTGAAGGTCCGCATTAACAAAGCAGGAGTCTTCCCTGTAACGTGTTGCTTTTTACCTTTTGACCCTTCTGTTAAAAGGGGCTGAAACAATAGACTTTTTCCATTTTGGATGGCGCAGGGTTGGTAAAACCCCATCAGAATTTTTTTTATTTTTGTTTTTTTTCTTCTATTTGTGTATCCTTATTAGCCAGTAGAGATCTGTGCTATAGCCGAAAGACGGCTACAGCGCGGATCTGAATTGCCAGGCAGACATCCATGGACGTCCACCCCTTAGCGCGCTCCCTGCGCACACTCACATCCAGTGGCGGCGCACTCTCACAGCCACTGCACGCTGCCTGAGCATGCCCGAGGGTCGGGCAGACTCGATGTCCTCTCGTGATCCGCGATTGCCTAGTAGAGCGGCAGGACGGGGAACCGCCAATGTAAACACGACGGTTCTCCGCTCTGTGAGGGGGGACATAACAGATCTACTGATCCCTGTGATCAAGATCAGTGAGATCTGTTATGTTCCTGGCAGCCCAGCCCCCATACAGTTAGAACACATACAGGGAACACTATTAACCCCTTGATTGCCCCCTTAGTGTTAACCCCTTCCCTGCCAGTGACATTTATACAATAATCAGTGGCTATTTAAATTTCTGATCGCTGTATAAATGTCAGTGGCCCCAAAAAAGTGTAACTAAATTGTCCGACATGACCGCTGCAATGTCGCAGTCTCGATAAAAAACGCAGATCACCGCCATTACTTGCAAAAAAAAAAATGATAAAAATGCTATAAATCAATTCCCATAGTTTGTAGACGCGATAACTTTTGCGCAAACCAATCATTATACGCCGATTGCAAATTTTTTTACCAAAAATATGTAGAAGAATATATATCGCTCAAAACTGATGAATATTTTTTGTTATATTTTTTTGGGATATTTATTATAGCAAAAAGTAAAAACATTGTTCTTTTTTCAAAATTGTCGCTCTTTGTTTGTTTATTGCGCAAAAAATAAAAACTGCAGAGGTGATCAAATACCACCAAAAGAAAGCTCTATTTGTGGGAAAAAAATTATAAATATTTTGTTTGGGTACAACGCCGCACAACTGCACAATTGTACTTCAAAATGTGACAGCGCTGAAAGCCAAAAATTGGTCTGGGCAGGAGGGGGATTTAAGTGCCCAGTAAGCATGTGGTTAGGGAGATCCACTTTGCTTTCTGTTCTGTAGACACAACCAGAATCAGGAGAAAATCTCACCACAGTAAAGGAAATCCTTTGACAACTCATAGGGCTCCATTCACTAAAGCAGATCGCATGCAGTATTTAGGTATCCAGACACATTTTCCCTAAATATAGCATGTGATCCTGAAACTGTCAATTCACTATGCATGTGGTAATTAAGTAGTGGTCCAGGCGGAATTTAAAAATATAATAGCCAATTTTGAGTAGTCTCTGCCTTTTTAGATCAGTTCTTTCAACAGTAATGCATAGAAACCTAAATATGGAAAGTGGAGGTGGATTAGAACACCTATCAGGTTTTTATTGCTGTATGTATATTAACCATAAATCCAGAAAAAAACACATAATACAAATGTTATAAATGGAGTTCAGTGAGTAAAATAAGTATTTGATCCCCAAGGAAAACATGATTTGGTGGAGAAAACCTTGTTGGCAAGCACAGAGGTAAGACATTTCTTGTAGTTGGTGACCAGGTTTGCACACATCTCAGGAGGGATTTTGGTCCACTCTTCTTTACAGATCTTCTCTAAATCCTTTATGTCTCTTAGCTGTAGCTTGGAAACTTGAAGCAATTAGAATTTTTCTTCCTCCAAACATGGCAAGTCCGCCTCCTGAAGAAGGCACATGTACAGTTATGCCAATGAACATCTAAATGATTTAGAGAAGGATTGGGAGAAAGTGCTGTGGTCAGATGAGACTAAAATTTAGCTCTATGGCATTAACTCGACTCGCTGTGTTTGGAGAAAGAAAAATGCTGACTATGACCCTAAGAACACCATCCCTACAGTCAAGCATGGAGGTGGAAACATGGTGCTTTGGGGCTGTTTCTCTGCTAAAGATACCGGCCGACTTTGCCGCATTGAGGCCATGTATTGTGAAATCTTGGATGAGAACATTCTTCCCTCAGCCAGAACACTGAAGATGGATCATGGATGGGTCTTCTAGCATGATAATGGCCCAAAACATACCACCAAGGCAACAAAGGAGTAGCCCCAGAAGAAGCACAGAAGCACCTAGTCTCCAGACCCTAATCCTATAGAACATTTATGGAGGGAGCTGAAACTCTGTGTTGCCAAGAAACAACCAAGAAACCTTAAGGATTTAGAGAAAATCTGTGAAGAAAAGTGGACCAAAATCCCTCTGGAGATGTTTTGAAACCTGGTCACTAACTACAAAATGTCTTAACTCTGTGCTTGCCAACAAAGGTTTCTCCACCAAGTACTAAGTCATGTTTTGCTTGGGGATCAAATACTTATTTTACTCACTAAACTGCAACTTAATTTATATCATTTGTATTGTGTGTTTTGTCTGGATTTTTGGTTGATATTCTGTCTCTATCATTTAAAATACACCTATAATAAAAAGATAGACCCTTAATTTCTTTGTAAGTGGGCAAGCTTATAAAATCTGCAGGTGAACAAATAATTATTTTCCTCACTGTATCTTCTCACTGACAAGTTTCCACTGACACCAGTGATCTTTTTATCTATAATGGGATAATTCTTCCCAGTGACTACAAGTGAAAGGAGCATTTATCCCCTGACCATCACATTAATGCATCATAAGATGTAGATATAGTAGTTTTTATAAGGGGTTTCCTGAAACTGGAACAATATTTCAAGGGTCCCTCTGTGTTGAAAATGTTGAGAAAGGTTGTTTGAAAGTGTAACTAAAGGTAAAACTTTATTTTTCAATTTGGATTTTGGAAGAGAGGGAAAGGACCCCTGTCGTTTATTTATTTTTGTCATCTGTGTCCCATTGGGGACATTTACCTTTACTTTCTGCCCCATTGCCAAATCAGAAAGTGAGAGGAAATCCCTGCAAAGGGAATCCCTTGGGTTCTCCCTGGTCACCAGAGCTAGTGTCCCCATTGGAAAATGTCCCCTCTATTACTTTTCGGGGACAACCCAGAATTCTGGATTTTATTTTCATTTCACTTTCAATAATAATGATAAACAGGGCAAATAGAGAGGGTGGCTCTCCCTAATGGGGACACAGACAACATTAAAAACCTAATAGGTGTTCTAATACCTCTCCACTCTATCCAAAACTAAAAAAAAAGCTTTTCCTTTACTTATATTTTAAATAAATACAAAATATCTTTACAAATGTCAAATATTGAAAGAAAATAGTACACGCATATTTAGAGTAAATACTCTTCTACCACCAATAAAAAAACAATGTTGTAGAAGAATGGTATTTATATGTGTGCAATTTGTTTTTATACTAATTATATTTTGTATGTATTTAACTAAACTTAGTTGTTTTTGATCACATAAATTTTTTTAGTGAACTGAACACCAAAAATATTTTTGAAAAATGTTATGCTGTATTTTACCACATTTCTTAACCACTTGCCGACCGCCGATCGGCGATTGACGGCGACAAAGTGGCTCGTTCCCGCAAATCGCCGTCATACGACGGCGGCTGCGGGAACGTGTATAGTGAGCGCGCGCGCGCCGCCGGAGGCGCGCCCGCGCGCTCACTATGTCCAGGGGGGGCCAGGGAGCGGATGCGGCGGCTTCGATTGCCGCCGGCCACCCGCGATGCCCCCCCCGGAGCGAATGAGCGGAGGTCCGTGTATGTAAACACGGACCTCCGCTCTGTGTGAGGGGGAAGGGCTGTGATCACAGCCTTCCTTTACGTGAAGGCTGTGATAACTTCCCTTCCCCTGTTAGGGCATCCCCCATACAGTTAGAACACGCCCAGGGAACATAGTTAACCCTTAGCGCGCCCCCTGCAGGTTAACCCCTTCACTGCCAATGGCATTTACACAGTAATCAGTGCATTTTTATAGCACTGATCGCTGTATAAATCCCAATGGTCCTAAAAAAGTGTCAAAATGTTCCGACATGTCCGCTGAAATATCGCAGTACCGCAAAAAATCGCAGATCGCCGCCATTTTTAGTAAAAAATAAAAAAAAATTAAAAACCCCAAAAATGAATTCTCATCAT
>BLSH010173127.1:62679-79102 GCA_018402905.1 Glandirana rugosa
GACATACCATTCAGCTGGTTCGGACCCTTTCTACCGTCACCCCAAGAAATTAAACCTAACTATTCCATCTTAGTAACCGACAAGTGGGAAGATATGATTCACACCCGTTGTCACGTCCCGTCCTTAAACTTATAATTCAAACATAATGACAAACACAGGGGAGACCATCCTAAGTGAGGGAGATAAACAGGACTTCTATTGACAGTAATTGGTGAATTCCTGGCCTTCCTAAAGGTCGAAATCCTGGCCTCGGGAAAAACGCTAAGCCGCGACGCAGCGAAATTGACTGTTAACGCGCCAGCACGCTGCAACATGGGTTTGCTTTAACCGCAGGAAAAAAAGGGTGTTTATCTCGAACGTCGCACGACCGCGCAATTGTCAGTTAAAGCGACGCAGCGCCGAATCGCAAAAAGGGCTCCGGTCCTAAAGCTGGAAATCCTTCCGGTCCTTAAGTGGTTAATGACAGTTATCTTCAGGACAAATAGAGGGAGTGAATCCTACCAGAGGGGACACAAACAGTAATACAAACTTAATATTCAAATTCCTGCCCTGCACTGTTGCCCACACTTAGTATAGAAGGGTGAACAGCCAATGATTCTACCTTATCAATCCAAATTAAAGAACCCCACTGCCATCTTTCCCAGGCTTGGTCGACTTACCATACAGATAAAGGAGAAACATCCGTTCCCTGATCATCTCTATGGTGTATGAAACCATAATCAACAAGGATTTCATCCCTTCTGGTTTTGGTTTGTTTGCTTACTGGTCGTTGCCAGCTGGGGTCTAATAGACCCTAGATCACTCTATAAAGAGTACCTATAACTGCCCATGCTATCACAAGAGATGTTGTTCATCTTTTGTGTAGCAATAAATGTGATCCCTAAAAATTTGTAAAAAGTGTAAAAAAATTTAATTAAACTAAAATAATAAATAAATAATTAATAACAGTGAGCATGTGAGGTGTCGTCAAGAACATCAGAGTGAGAGTAGTAATTCAAGCACCAGATCTCTTATTTAACTCTAAATAGGTAATCTGTAAAGGCTTTGAAAGCATCACCTATGGATAATTTAATGTACTGTTGTTTTGTTGCCATTCCAAATGAACTCATTTTAGAGTGTGACATGTTAGGTATCTATTTACTCAGCAAAAAGTCATATTTAATATTTTACCAAAATTGGGTATTATATGTTGTTTGTTTGCACTAAAATTCATTAAAATGTATTTTTCCTGAAAATTTGCATTTGATAAACCGAGTGCAAATATTGTAAGACATACAAATTAGCAACAAAGGATTCTGTTTTCAATTGAATTCATTCAACGGGATTCTACCTATTCAATGTATTTTTTTTCTTTTGTTGGGTGAACTAGATGGACTTATTTCTTTTTTAACTTGACTAACTGTATATGTTGGTGATGGATTTTATGTCCTTATGTAAATATGCACATGCCATTGATGTAAAATTGTATACTGTACATTGTTAGATACTGGTGTCTCCACTTCTTGCAAAACATTAAAATTACTCTATAAAAAATTTGGTTCAAAATGCTTTTTGTTAACATGAGTTTTATGGTTATCAATCTCTTTTTGGCTGTAAATTAACCCAAAGGGCTCAGTCTTTAACACATGTATATTCACACTGGGGCAGGGGGAGAGAAAATCAGAGATTCTATGTCCGCTTTCTCCATCTTCTGCTCATGGGGAGGCATTAGGGTTTATCTGCACCCTTAATGTCTAAATAAAGATAAGGTATTTTTACCACTGTATAATGTCAGGTGGGCATGACGGCTTTGTGATTCCTTTTTATAAATACATTTAAAAAATGTAAAACAATATTCACACATAATTACACATATTAAGGGCCAGTTCACACCACATGCAGTCCAGTGCTTTTTTTTCTGCATCAAAAATGCATGGAAAGGGGCGCATGCGCGGAGGTGGAAGATGGCGGACGCACATTAGACCAGCTCCGACACACCGCTGAAACAAACGGCTTCCCTGCAGCAAACACAGGAGCACAACCACAAACCCCAGCAGCCTCAGGTGAATCTTATGGGCAAAATTGGCCAGCAAAAAGACTATTATAAGCCTTCCCAAGCGCCGCGGCCTAACTTTATGGAGAAATTTCTGACGCGCCCCGGATCCCCGGCCTCGAGTGGAGCCGCAACCCAGCAGCGCGACATGCCTGGCGCAGAGGACCCGGGAACAGAGGTAATCCAACCTATTTCAGACACAGAATCTCACAGCAGATATTCTAGATCATAAGCTCCATATCCTCCTAGTGAACATTACTAGAGCTCAGGGGTGAAATCTCCCATATAGAAGAGAGGGCAGACCACATTGAAAGCAAAATGGACGAATTAATACAGTATGTCCAAGTCCTAGAGGAGGACAATCATGCCTTAAAACAACAGGTAGCCTCATTACAATCACAACTAGAGGATTTGGAAAACCAGGAGAGGAGACAAAACTTAAGGATCAGAGGAGTCCCAGAAACAGTGCTGGATTCTCAGATCAGGGAATATCTGCTAGGCCTCTTTGTGACATTAGCCCCCAATATCCCTGATATTGACTGGCGCATGGACCGGGCCCACCGGTCGTTGGCCCCCAAGCCACCTGAAGGGGCCAGACCCTGGGACATAGTGGTCAGACTCCACTATTTTGAAAGTAAAGAATCTCTGATGAATGTCACTCGCAACAAGTCCAACATCACCTATAAAGGTGAGAAGCTACAGATTTACAGTGATCTCTCTCCCATCACACTAGCTAGAAGGCGATCTCTACGCCCTATTACCCTCCATCTGCAAAATCACCGTGTTCCATATCGCTGGGGCTTTCCGTTTCAGTTGACTGTCACTAAAGACGGAGCACAATACCATCTAAGGGATCTCACCGAGGGTGAAGCTTTCGTCGCCAGACTGGGCCTACCGCCATTGCCCGAAGAGTCTTCCCTCCCCCCGATCCTGAACCCCAGACCGACCACTACTCCGAATAAGATGTGGACCCCAGTGAGATCAAAATAGAAGAAGCAAAACGCCACTCCTCAACGCACCCCAAGACCCCATCTCTACGTTGACACATGAAAACGACCTCCCCGGGTCATGCTTGGCTATAAGTGAGGTTTTGTTTTCCTCCACCACCCCCCTTGCTGAGTCTTTTTGCGGATCTACCTCCGCTGTCACCTTCTAAGGCCTTTCTCCACTCCCCTTATGGGGAACTTAAAGTACACTGTTTTTTTTTTTCTTACAAGAGACACCCTCTGCTCTGAGGAACTTGAAAGACATGGTGGTGACTGTTGGACAAGTGTCTTGTCCCTGTACATGTCGCCCTATTCCATACGTGGTTTTCACTACGGATCCCTGGGATCTCCCAGGTGTAAGGTAATATTTGGATATAACATGTTATGGTTTGTTCAGTTTTTCCTAGGTCCAATCCGGACCAAGAGGCCCAACCTGGGCCTAGGTGGTGCCCGGAGGGGGTCCCCCCAAGGCATCCTACGAGGTGCCCAAACGGTGGGGACCCTCTCCCGGCACACCCGTATTCAGTTAAGGTTATTGATAGAATCTAAGTCCTCCAGCCTGCGATCTTTACATGTTCTTATTGAATGTCATAGATGTCTCTTCATGTATTCTCTTGCAATGTTAAAGGCTTAAACTCGGTGAGAAAATGGTGGTTGGCCCTGAGGGAGTTCCGTCAATCCCAGGCGGAGATAATATTTATACAAGAGACCCACTTTAAAAAAGGGGGATCCTTGAAATTTGCTAGCAAATACTTCCCCCTATCCTACAATGCATCAGACCCCTCGAGTAAAGCAGGAGTTGCAATCTTGATCAAAAGGAACTCAAATATTAAGGTGCAAACTTCAATTACTGATAAGCTGGGTAGATATATAGCTCTTCAGTGTACTTACAACCAAACCCAATTTACGCTCATAAATATATATGCCCCAAACTCGGGCCAGATAACTTTTCTACGAAACACCATTTCCCCTGTGCTAGACTCCTCCCACCCGCTAAAGGTGGTTGAGGGAGATTTTAATTTGGTAATGTCACCAGCCAGGGACAGGAAATTCCTCCGGGGCCACCAACCAACTAAACTAACTAACGCCCAATCCATGTCTTTTCGTAGATGGGCTAGGGGCCACAACCTAATAGACTCCTGGAGGGTTCGCCACCCTACAGGTAGACAATTTTCCTTTTTCTCAAATGTTCACCACGCCTTCTCCAGGCTGGACTATTTCCTAGTCTCCCCCCCCTATGGGACAGTTGATGGGAGACTCGGACATAGTGATCAATTCATGGTCAGACCACTCGGCTATAACCATAGAATTCAATATTAACACCTCGCCACCAAGAGGAGGTCAATGGAGATTAAATGACAATCTCCTTAAACGTCTAGAAGTCAGATCAAGTATAATACAATCCTTAAACGAGTTCTTCAGACTAAACAAGGGCTCAGAATCACAGATTTCTACACTATGGGAAGCCCATAAAGCGGTCATTAGGGGTCAATTCATAGCCTTAAGCTCAAAAATTAAACGAGATGCAAATGCTCGGAAAAAAACCCTGACCCAACAATTACAATTAGCTGAGTCCAGACTCTTGAGACACTCCTCGCTGGGCAACCTCCGTGAGGTGCTGCGGCTTAGGGACGGTCTTAGGACCCTGGACACAGAAGACATATCCAAAAACTTCAAATGGATGAAGCAAAAGTTTTATCAATTTGCCAATAAACCACACAGAATGCTGACACACAGACTGAGCCCGAACTCGGGGAACACCGCCCCCGACTTTGTCTGTCAATCAGACGGCACACCTACCTACTGTCCTAGAGGTATAGCCTCAGCTTTCGGCAAATTCTACAGTAAACTCTACAATTGTCTGACCCCCGAGCAACATCCATCCTTTGACATAACAAAATTTGAAGAACTTATGCAAGACCTACCCATCCCCCATCTGACCGATATGAATCGACAGACCCTAAATAGCCCAATTACACTAGAGGAACTAGAAGATGTAATCAAAGCTCTCCCTTCTCATAAATCTCCGGGACCTGATGGGCTCACATATTCATACTATAAACAACTTTTTCCTCAGCTTGCCCCTTACCTAATGAAACTTTATGCCTCGTTAATGAAAGGAGAAATCCCCAACCCACACTTTCAACATGCCTTCATAACAGTAATACCTAAGGAAGGAAAAGACTTAGCCTCTCCATCCAGCTACAGGCCTATAGCTCTGCTCAACTCAGACTATAAGATCTTTACAAAAATATTAGCTAATCGCCTAGCAAACATCCTCCCTAGACTGATACACAAGGACCAAGTGGGCTTTGTCCTTGCCCGCCAGGCAGGCGACAACACAAGAAGAACAATAGATCTGGTGGACGCTATAAACTTTAGAAAAACCCCTGCACTCCTACTAAGTCTTGATGCCCAAAAGGCCTTCGATAGGCTTAGCTGGCCATACATGTTAGAAACTTTACGACACATTGGCATAAGAGGCCCCTTCTTTAAAGCCATAAAGGCATTGTATTCCTCTCATACTGCTCAGGTAAAAATGCCCCACTCTGCCTCGGAACCCTTCCATTAGAGCAATGGTACGAGACAGGGTTGCCCACTGTCCCCCCTCCTCTTTGTGATCTGTCTAGAACCACTTGCGGCTGCCATACGGGCCCATACAGATATTAAGGGGGTGGTAGTGGGAAAAAGGGAGTTATTTGCAGATGACATCCTGCTGACATTGATGAGCCCACATTCCACTCTCCTGATCCTACATGACCTCTTGCGGTCCTTTAGCGATCTATCAGGTTATAAGATAAATACTTCCAAAACTGAAGCCCTACCTCTACACATCCCACCCACACAACTAACCCAACTTAAACAAAATTACAACTACCATTGGTGCACCAAAGCTATCAAATATCTAGGCACTTATATAACTCCTCAATACTCACAGCTACACTCTTCTAACTTTGTCCCCCTCCTTCGGAACATTAGATCACGAATTCATCAGTGGATGCCTCTAGACATCTCGCTGATGGGTAGAATAAATGTCCTAAAAATGACAATCATGCCTAAACTACTATACCTATTTGAAACTCTACCTGTCCATGTTCCAAAAGCTTACTTGAGAAAAATACAAAACTTATTTTTCACCTTTATATGGAATAATAAAAAACCTAGGATAGGGCGATCAATACTTATGACCCCTAGAGAGAGAGGGGGATTGGGGGTACCAGACGTGGTCAAATATTATCTAGCAACCCACCTTAGACAGACCTTGTCCTGGATGGACCAAAAACCCAGAAACAAATGGACGGAGATAGAGGCGTCCACGACACACCCAGCTCATATATCCTCTTTACTCTGGACAGTCTCCGGCCTCCCCACAACCCACCCCAATGCCCCTCTAATCAATTCAGTAGCCTTTACTAGGAAAATCTGGAGAGAATGTAACACAGGGTTCTCCTTAACCCCCAAATACTCCTATCTAATCAATATACTATACAACCCAGATATCCCGGACACACTCTCCCACAACTGGATGCGATCATGGGCTTCCCGGGGTATCTTTCAGCTCCGACACCTTGTCGATCCATCCTCCCGTAAGATGTGGCCATTTGATCAGCTCCAAAACCAACAACCGAAGGCTCCCTCTTTAAACTTCTACACACATGTGCAATTCAGACATTTTTTTCAATCTCTGAGACCGTCTCTAGTACTAGACGAACCCACGGTCTTTGAACGTATAACCATGCAAGGCTCAGGGCAAACACGATTGATATCCTCACTTTATAAACTTTTGGTACTTAACAACAGCCCAGACGAGAAACCCCACACCTATATGATCAAATGGGAAAAAGCATTAAATAGACGCATCTCACCAGCTATGTGGCAGTCCATATGGACCAATGCATCCAAAACATCCAGATGTGTAATTTATAAGGAAAACATTTATAAAATACTATTGTTTTGGTACAGGACACCTACCACCCTTCATGCTATAAATACAGACATCTCAGACTTATGTTGGAGATGCAGTTCTGATCGTGGTTCTCTATATCATATCTTCTGGGACTGCCCTGATATTATTAAATTCTGGAAGGAGGTTCAGGAGGTGATAACACACATACTTGAAACAGATGTAGCACTAGATCCGCTTCACTTTCTTTTGGGCCTCCCCACCAAGGAGACCCCCAGGTCATGTAAAGCTTTGATCAGACATATCTTAACAGCAGCCAGACGCTTAATCCCTAAGCAATGGAAGTCTACAATTGCACCTACCCGAGCCCATCCTATAACTAGTATTAGAGAAATAAGAGCTATGGAACAACTAACGGCATTAAACGAAGATACACTGACTCAGTTCAATAAATCCTGGGACGCTTGGGACAGATCTGAATATGGTCTTCAACAGACCCTAGCTCCCCCGCCCACCTCTTCTCCCTCTTAACACCTACTTTAAACGATAACTACCATTTCTACTAATTAAACACCACACAGGCTGATAGGTTCTATGTTTGGTTATGACTTTATTCTTCAATACGAGGTCATAGTATAGGGAATACCACCAGTTGGTCTCATATATACACTCTACCTAAAAGTAAATCTATTACTGTTATATATGCTGTACATTTGGATTGATCCTGTTAACAGTCTACAGATATTTACCCTCTTGCTGTAACCAATTGTAAAAGACTTGACCTTGTAATAACTTTATATGTCTATATTATTTGTATACAACTAATTTGTATTGCTACTTTTACTTTTTCAATAAAAACTTGAATTATAAAAAAAAATGCATGGAAAGTAGGTTATATAGTTTTCAATGGCATAGTTCATACCCGTGTGGTCAGTTCCAGTGCGTTCCAGTTACAGAAAAAAAAGTAGAACATGCTGCATTTTTTTCTGCACTGAACTGTACTGAAACCCTGCAAAACACATCAAAAATGCACTGGAATGCACCTAAATGCACCACAAACACACTGAAACTCACATGTCCTTATTTTAAGTTAAAAAAAGGGGGGAAATGCACTGGACTGCATCAAAAAATGCACCAAAAATGCATCAAAAATGTACTGGAACCAGTGGCGGCTGGTGAAATTTTAGAATGGGGGTGCCAGACCCCACCCTTCCTTTTTGACCCCTCCCACTTCTCATAAGCCCCATCCCTTATAGTTTCCTTCCATTGTATCAGGAGTATACAGCTCAGCATCACCAGATAGGGTATACAGCATCACAGATAGGGTATACAGCATCACCAGATAGGGGTATACAGAGTCACCAGATAGGGTATACACATCACCAGATAGGGGTATACAGAGTCACCAGATAGGAATGTACAGAGCCCCAGATAGTATATATAGAGCCACCAGATAGCAGTATACAGAGCCCCAGATAGGAGTATACAGAGCCATCAGAGCAGTATACAGAGCCCCAGATAGGGAATACAGAGCCACCAGAGCCGTATACAAAGCCCCAGATAGAGTATACAGAGCCACCACTGCAGTATACAGAGTCCCAGATAGGGTATACGGAGCCACCAGAGCAGTATACAGAGCCCCAGATAGGGTATACAGAGCCACCAGATCAGTATACAGAGCCCCAAATAGCAGTATACAGAGCCACCAGAGCATTATACAGAGCCCCAGATAGGGGCTGGCGGCACTGACAGATCCCCCCCCCCCCGAAGTCGGGACTAAGTCCTGCACTTACTCCATCTAATAGCAGACTGGCAGTGTTGCAGAGTCCGGAGAGCAGGGAGCATGCTGGCAGTGTGCAGAGCCCGGCTTGCGGAGAGCGTGCTGTGGTGTGCAGAGTCCAGCGAGTGGGGAACATGCTCTCTGTGCTCCGGCGACATCCTCCTTCTCCTCCGAGATTGGCATCCAATAGGATCCCCTGTCTTCTCCGCCAATCAGGAAACCGGTAACATACCAGGGCTTCCTGATTGGCTGAGAGCGATTCCCAGTTAGAAAGGCAAATGTTCATTTGCCTTTCTAAGGGCTTGTGGTGGCACGCTTTGCGCCACAAGCCACACTTTAATGAAGCCAATTAGAGCCTACGGCTCTAATGAGATGCTTCATGGACACCCCCACTGCGGTAATTCATGTGGCCGGCGCCACAAAGGGGCCGGCCGCATGAATGGGGGGGTGGTCACAGGCGGCCATGGATAGATTCATGCTATGCATGAATCTATCCATGACAGAGGGGGTGGCTGGAGAGAGGGGGCGGTGCCCGTGCGCCCTGATGGACAGGCCGGCAATGACTGGAACGCACCAAAAATGCATCAAAAATGCGCATGCAGAAAAGCATCCAGAATGCATCTGGACTGCATTTCTATGGTGTGAACTGGCCCTTAAAATAATTTTAGGGGCAACTTTTTTGTAATGAAGTAGTAAAGGTTTTCAGTATATTTTTGGCTTTGTGTGTATTCAATTTTGACTGTTTTCACAAAAAATATGTGACCTTATATTTACATGCATTTGCTATTTATGAACCCAAAATAGTTTCATCTTTTATATTTAGCTGGCATTTGTAATGTATGCTTTGTTTCTGTACATTTCTAATGATTGTATATTATTTCTATCATTTATTTGCATATTGAAATGTTTCCACAACTAACTTCTAGAAAATATACTGGTTACAGAAATATAACATTAAGCAACTCCATTTTTCTAATGTATAATAAATGAGCAAACATAATTTGTGAACATAATTAAATTAAAATAGGTTCCAGACTGCATGGCAGCAGTTTCTACAATGAGTGCACATCAGTCTATCATATAATCAAGAATTTTGAAAACAGAATGTATATGCAACATAAAACTGATGTTACAATAAACGAAATGGCTGTAGCATAACCATTGTATATCATGGAGACATAAGGATAGCATAAAAAGGGATTTTTCTGATTTATTAAAATAGTTGTCGATTTATAGAAGGGGTTTACTTGGTTGATGTGTAAAGAAGAAAGTGTTTTGTGGCTTTTTTAAAAAATATATTTATTTTTGGTTGGGGGGAGGCTCTTTTGCAATGTTTATTTTGTCAAACCTTTACTTTGTAATATATATGTTGTTAAACCCAACTCTGGCCTATAATCTGGGTCTGCCTACCTACTGATCCACTGAAAAATGTTAACCATTGAATGTTCAATTATTAAAACAAATGGTAACAATGGATGGCTGCACACCTCGAATCACAGTTAAGAACCCCACCTTCTTTATTTGCATAATGAAGAAGATGGATTTTAGCCGTAATTCCAGGTGTGCGGACATCCATTTTTACCATTTGTAGCATCTCTGGCACGAACCAGACCTGCACATGTGCTGTGGCTGGTCAGTAAGTGGTGGACTGACCTGGTGTGGTACATATCTTTTCATTGAAATAGTTACAATAATGTTGCTGCAACTGCAACTAATTTAAAACATGGCCTACATGTAAACATATAGTGTTTGATACACTCTAATAATGTCATAGTTGGCAACAAAGACTGAGCTGCTTAGGGCACTAATGGTTCACAATACTATTTTTGAACTGCACTGTGAAAGAAAAATACTTAGTTTACTTGGCTTAAGGACAAACTAAAATCCTAATGACCATGGGTTTTACATAAACAACTTGTTTAGCACACAACATTTGCTTACAAAATGCAATTAAAAAATATGTCCCCCATGTCATATAGTCTATTGGATAACAGACAATACGTTTTTGGCACATTTTAATATCAACTGGTGGAATGAACTTGTTTTCCTAGTGTTGTGTCTCTTATTAAATCTAATAGACCTAACTTGCAGTTAACAGAAAATAAATAGTCTCATATCTGTAGTCTGTGGCATTATAGGACTCTTGTCCCTTGTAGTGGATTCTGTTTAGGACAATAAAAAGCTGTAGTGTGTTCAATGACCACATAAAAGAACAATGATGCAGGTGTGGAACTCCTGAATGGCTTATTTAATCTTTTTTTTATTTTATAGAGTGATGGAAAATGTTGCATTTTTCTGTCTCAAACAGTCATGCAATTCACTATAGAGCATATTCATTGTAATTAACTTATAATAATGATGTTCTGCTTAACAAAAAGGCAAGACTAAAAAGGTTATTTTTATTCATTCTTTTGCATTGTCTCCTCTATAGTCAAGGAGAAAAACTCACTTGCTATTTGGTTGTATCATTCCTTTTGGCCATCCACATTTTGACTAATATATGACAGGATTCAGGATATATACTGTATGTAGGACTGTCTGCTAAGAAAAGTGGACGGATTTACTAAAGGAGTTGAGGATTTTCCCGCAATAAATGATATAAATATTCACTTCAATTATCCAGTCGTACAGACAGAGATTTGCTTTTTTGATAACTGAAGTGAATATTCACATAATTTATTGAGTGAAAGTTCTTAACTCCTTTAGTAAATCAGCCTGAATGTACTATCAGTAGTGATGGCTGCCAGTAGAAGGTGTTGATTATGAAACCTGATTCAGACAGTGATCTGGAAGGTTCTACAATACCAATTTAGAAAAGGCAATGCAACTGATTTAGTAAAGGAGCACAAAAAGTTTACTTTACAAAATTAATGTCCCCTGACTTTAATATATCCGGCTTTCATAGTTTCATACCTGTATAGGTATACGTGTGTCAGTGTTGATAATCATTTCCCATATCCCTGTATGTTGTGTTCACTAAGATGTATGTCCAAGAGTCTTTTAAAAATATCAATACTCCCCGATAACACCACCGATTGTGGAAGATAGTTCCACATCTTTATCGCCCTGACAATGAAAAATCCCCTACGCAGCTTAAGGTTAAACTGCTTCTCCTCAAATCTCATTGTGTGGCTCTGTGTCCTCTTACACTCCCTGAGACTGAAAAGTTTTCCTATGCTGGGATCAATATTGCGATATTTGTGTATCGCTATCATGTCCCCACTCTGGTGTCCCCAGAGAGAATACATTTAGTGATTGCAGTTCTTCCTCGTAATTGAAGTCCCCTAGTCCCCTTAATAATTCTGTTGCCCTTGTTGACTCTCTCCAGCTTCAGCGCATCCATTCTGAGGACTGGTGACCAGAACTGGACAGAATACTCCAGATGTGGCCAAATTAGCATTTTATTAAGTGGCAGGATTATCATTTTATCTCTGGAGATAATGCATGCTAATAATCTGCTGGCTTTGCTTGCTGCAGCTTGACATTGCATGCTATTGGTCAGTCTGTCTTCTACCAGGACTCGTAGACCTTTCTCCATCCTTGATTCCCCCAGACGTTCTCCCCCTAGATGGGTACTGGCAACCCTCCTGCACACAGACTGCCTTTTGTTTTGATGTCTGCATCCACCCCAAGCAGCATGCAGGCACCTATAGACATGAATGCAGATGCAGAGGCCGTGTTGATATGGCTGCTTGACAAAATTTGACAGCTGTGCTAAAATGACTACACTGACCAGAACACAGATAGTGTTTGTTCAGGGCTGTATGGCTGTCAAATTGTAACACCCACTTCTATAGGCTGCCTGCATACAGCCAGGGGCAGATTCAGATGCCAAAACAAAGGCAGACCGCATGCAGGACAGGTGCCAGTGACCATCTGAACAAAATTGTGCTTACTTCAAACAACTAATCATCAATTATTCCCCTTGCACTAACTAGAATATACAAAGTGAACACATTTGCCTTATTTACTAAGTTCAGTAAACAATCACTTTGTTAAGCCAATGCTCTCCCAACTCCATAGTCTTATTATGCTGAATTAGGTTAAATTCACAAAGCTTTAAATAAAGCAAATAAATCTCACAAAGCCGAAAATAACTCTCACTTTTTTGAAAATAAGGATTCCTATACAGCGTCTACAAAGTATGGGATATATACTGGAATTTTTTTTTTTTTTTTTTATTCTAGTAATGGTGACAATCAGTGACTTATAGCAGGACTGCGATATTGCGGTAGACAATAGGACACTAACTGACACTTTTTAAACTTGGCGGGAACCAGTGACACTAATACACTGATCAGTGCTAAAAATATGCAATATCACTGTACTAATGACACTGGCTGGAAAGGGGTTAACATCTAGGGCAATGATGGCGAACCTTGGCACCCCAAATGCTTTTGAACTACATTTCCCATGATGCTCAACGACACTGCAGAGTGCAGGGAAAAGGTAGTTCCAAAACATCTGGCGTGGCAAGGTTCTATGGTGATTAAAGGGTTAAATGTGTGCCTAGCCAGTGTTTGTGTTTACTATGTGTGCTGCTTTTACTAGGGAAGAGATGGATTCTAGTCCCTGCTTTGCAAGAACAAAGAACCCATGCCTTCCCCCCTGTCAGAACTGCGATCTGCCTTTTTTTACACAGGCAGAACCCCAATCTGTGTTTTCTACTGAAGATTGGCGGGTGCCAGAGGACATTGAGTGTCTGGCACCTGCAGATCAGCTACAGCTGTGAATATTCTCAGCAGAAGCATTGCGCCCCCTGCAGGTGGAAGTGTGGGATGATGTATATACTGTATATATATGATCCAGCACACAGATGCCGCCCAATATCAGTAAAACTGCTATAGGGCAGTCAGTAAGTGGCTAATAAGTCAATATCTATCTATCTAGTGGCGTAGTGGTTAGCACTTTCACCTAGTAGCAAAAGGGTCGCTGGTTTGAATCCCAACCACGACATTACCTGCCTGGAGTTTGCATGTTCTCCCTGTGCCTGTGTGGGTTTCCTCGGGGTACTCTGGTTTCCTCCCACACTCCAAAGACATGCTCGTAGGTCAATTGGATCCTGTCTAAATTGGCCCTATTATATGTATGAATGTAAGTTAAGGACCTTAGATTGTAAGCTCCTTGACGGTAGGGATTGATGTGAATGCACAATGTATTTGTAAATCTATCTATCTATCTATCTATCTATCTATCTATCTATCTATCTATCTATCCAAACTAGCTAAGTAATAAAAAGGTTAACTGCATATTGACTGCCTGTCAACATCTCAGGCACAGTTTGTTCTATATAGATTCACATTTCATTTTGAAATTGGTAATTCAACTTTCCTTTGTCCTTGATGTGTATCCCTTTCCTTATAAGTAACATCATTCAAGCAGCTCCTCTTTTATGTTGTGTTTTATATTTCTTTTTATATTGCATTGAATCAAGAGCATATCGTTATACAGGGCCAGAATATTTTATTCCTTTCAGCTTTTAGGAATCCGTTAGCACTTTTTATTAAAACAAAATGTGCTAAAATAATGCATGCCTCTCTGAGACTGGTGTTTTTGTTAGTTGCATAAAGAAACTGTGTCAATGTTTACTGTTGATTTTAGATAAGCTTGCCATGAAAAGGATTTCAGTTGGTTTACTGTTTACATAATAATTTGTATCAGATTGTTTTTTTATTAATATTCTCATGTGCCTCTGTTTTTTTAATAGAGAACACAATTATTTTTGGTTGTTGACTGTTAGGATAAGAATACATAAGAAATGACAGAATCCCCCATCTGCTGAGTTCTGCCACATTGGATCTGTTGATCAGATTAGGAATTACAAGCGAAGAAATATTGATTTGTATTACAGGACTGGCATTGTTCTATGTATAGTTATGCGTACTCTGTATTGTTCTTGTCTTCTTTGTCTTATTTAAATACATTTATCTGAAAAATGATAAAGCCATGAAAGGGTTAAAGCATACCTAAGAGGAGAGAATTGGTACATGGTTTCCCATTTTGTTCTATAGTAACATTGATGATTTGCAATGGGGAATTGACCTGAAGAAATACAGGTGTTTGCTGGAAGATGTTCCCATCTGCCCTGCAGTATTGATTTGGATGAGGCCATTGGGTATTCCTGAAATGATGAAGGGGAACCTGTACTGTGAAACTAAACTAGAATCTTCAGACAGCGATACCAGGTTCTCATAGATGGATGTATTATTCTTATATACTGACCAGGGATATACCCTCATCTTCTAGGTATGGGGAAGCATGTGACCCTCACAACTTGTTCCTTTGGGGCAGTGCTCAGCACTTAAGCATTCAGTCGCCAGACCTGAGCGCTGTTACATTGGGACAGAAGGAAGGTCCTTTGTCCCTTGTAACCTCTAACACCTCCAGGGCTGTGGAGAGAAACATGGTATTAGGGAATGCAAGTTTTAATAGCGGAGAAGGTGGACTGTAATGAGAATTGCCACTTCAAAGTTATTTAGTTGCTTCAAGCTACCAAAATACACTATATCTATTGGGTTGAGGTCAGGCCAATCAAGTTCCTCCACCGCAAATTCGCTCATCCATGTCTTTATCATTATCATTTATCATTTGGTGGAGGAGGGATTATGGTGTGGGGTTGTTTTTCAGGGTTTGGGCTTGGCCCCTTAGCTCCAGTGAAGAGAATTTTAAAGGCAACAACATACCAAGACATGTTGGACAATTTCATGCTGCCAACTTTGTGGGAACAGTTTGGGGATGGCCCCTTCCTTTTTCGAAAATGACTGCGCACCAGTGCACAAAGCAATGTCCATAAAGACATGAATGAGTGAGTTTGGGGTGGAGGAACTTGACAGAGTCCTGACCTCAACCCGACAGAACACCTTTGGGATGAATTAGAACGGAGACTGTGAGCCAGGTGTCCAACATCAGTACCGGACCTCACAAATGCGCTTCTGGAAGAATGGTCAAACATTCCCATAGATACACTCCTAAACCTTGTGGACAGCCTTCCTAGAAGAGTTGAAGCTGTTATAGCTGGAAAGGGTGGGCCAATGCAATATTGAGCCTGACAGACTAAGACTGGGATGCCATTAAAGTTCATGTGCGTGTAAAGGCAGGCACCCCAATACTTTTGACAATATAGTGTATGGATATGAAGACTTTTACCTTATGGAGATATAGCCTTTTTCATTCCCTAGTATAATTCTCACAGTGCAGAAATGAAAACCTGTCAAATTGGCAATTTGAGATTACTATATGTATGCATAGCATAGCTTCTATTGCCTTTAGTCTAGGAAACAGACTGAATATACAAACGATAGCTAGGCTACACGCTCATTTTTTAAAGTGTTATTAAACCCACAATAGTAAAATCAGTCTGTATATGCAGTAAAGCATGCTTGTTATACTTACTGTGGAACCTAATGGGTAGAGTTGAGCGGACACCTGGATGTTCGGGTTCGGCGGGTTCGGCCGAAGTTCGCGAAAAAGTCCGGGTTCGGTACCGAACTTGACCCGAACTTTACCCCTGACCCCAAACCCCATTGAAGTCAATGGGGACCCAAACTTTTCGGCACAAATATGGCTGTAAAAAAAGTCCTGGCAAGTGCTAGAGGGCTGCAAAAGGAAGTAAAATGGGGGTAAGAGTAGGATAAGTGCCCTACAAAAAAATGGGGATAGGGAAAATAACTTAAAATCAAATAAAAAAAATAAAACTGGGAAAGGGGGGTGGATGTGGAGTA
>BLSH010173127.1:84385-94896 GCA_018402905.1 Glandirana rugosa
TTTTACTAGCGGATGAGGATATCCCAGTCCAAGGACGACAACGACATTCCCTGTCTAAATAATCTGTCCCTTACAGCAACAGCAGGAACCTGACCCTATAGGAGTAGGCGATCATTTTAGAACAATAATCTGTCCCTCAAAGCAGTAGACTCTACCTAGTCCAGAATCAGATTGTTCTGTAATGCAGGATGAGATCTGCCATCTGTCCCTCAAAGCAGTAGTAGTAGTAATCTCTACCTAGTCCAGAATCAGATCGTTCTGTAATGCAGGATGATATCACTGTTCTAAAATCATCTAAAAACTCTATGTGAAACTATAGCAGAGTGAAACCATATCCCTGTTCTTCTCTATGCTGTAGTTTCACACACAGTTTCCAGATGTTTGCAGAACAGTTTGTCCCGATTTTAGTTAAAGTGTCACACACAGTTTCCAGATGTTTGCAGAACAGCGATATGGGTTCGCCCGGTTTTTGTTAAAGTGTTACACACAGTTTCCAGATGTTTGCAGAACAGTGATATGGGTTTGCCCGGTTTTAGTTAAAGTGTTACAGTTTCCAGATGTTTGCAGAATAGTAGTTCAGTTTGTCCCGGTTTTAGTTAAAGTGTTACACACAGTTTCCAGATGTTTGCAGAAAAGTAGTTCAGTTTGTCCCGGTTTTAGTTAAAGTGTTACACACAGTTTCCAGATGTTTGCAGAACAGTAGTTCAGTTTGTCCCAGTTTTAGTTAAAGTGTTACACACAGTTTCCAGATGTTTGCAGAAACAGTTTGTCCCGGTTTTAGTTAAAGTGTTACACTCAGTTTCCAGATGTTTGCAGAACAGTGATATGGGTTCGCCCGGTTTTTGTTAAGGTGTTACACACAGTTTCCAGATGTTTGCAGAACTGTGATATGGGTTCACCCAGTTTTTGTTAAAGTGTTACACACAGTTTCCAGATGTTTGCAGAACAGTAGTATGGTTTGTCCCGGTTTTAGTTAAAGTGTTACACACAGTTTCCAGATGTTTGCAGAACAGTGATATGGGTTCTCCCGGCTTATTTATACTTTTTTTTGACACAGTTTGAAGATGATTTTAGAACAGTTATATGGCTTCTACCGTTAATTAATACTTTTCAGACACAGTTTGAAGATGGTCCACATCCACCACCATTTTTGATTTTTTTATGAAATTATTTTAAAAAAAAATGCTTTTAGTTATTTCCCTGTCCCCAGTTCTTTGTAGGGCACTTGTCCCACCCTTACCCCCATTTTCCTTCCTTTTGCAGACCTCTAGGACTTTCCTGGACTCTTTTACAGCAATTTTCAGAACTTTTGGTAAAATTACCAGAACCCCGGACCCGAACCCGGACTTTTTTTGAAAAGTCCGGGTTCGGGTCCGGGTCCCGGACACCCCAAAGTTCGGTACGGACCCGAACTTTACAGTCCAGGTTCGCTCAACACTACTCAAGAGCCATTAAAAGTACTCCATTGGAAATGTGGCATGGATTAAAGCCTAGCTTAGCTCATATCAGAGTGTTTGGATGTAAATCATATGCCTGTATTCCAAGTGAGAAGGGATCCAAGCTGGAGAACAGAGCCATAGAGGGCATTCTAGTAGGCTACAGCAAACCAAGGGTTACAGAATCCTACACTCAAAAACTGACAAAGTGACAATAAGCTGTAGTGTTTATTTTGATGAGAGCCCATCACCAGAAACACTGATCCCTGAAAGCTGTTAAGTGAATATGCCCAGCAAACCAGAAGAAAAGGTTGATCAAAGCAAACCTGTGCAGAAGTCAGAACAAGAGGTGGAACTCACAATGCCTAAATCAAGTTCCCCGCCAGATCCTGCTGAAATATCTGAAGTCAAAAGATCTACGCGGACTACAAACTAAAAACACTCCACCATCAGAGCGCTTCAGAGCCGGGAAGGGCATGCAAGTGAAACACCTAGATGTTAAAGCTGTTTTCCTATATGGAGACATTAAGGAAGATCTCTACATGGAGCAACCACCAGGGTTTGAGCAAGGAGACAACCTTGTGTGTTTTTTTTTTTTTTTAACAAAGTTTATTGAGCATTTTTCAAAATATACATCAAGACATCATCAAGGATTAAGGCAGAAAATGGTAAAGGTTAGGTAAATACAACAATATACATCAAGATTTATCATTCTAGGGCGTGGCCGGCGCGCGCAGCGGATGGCAGCGTGAGTGAGAGGCTCCGGAGCCCAGCAGGAGAAAAAAGCTACGATCGCAGATAAGAGACACCGTACCGCCGACCGAAAATCACCGTAGTACAGCGGGAAGCAGTGCCAACCCAGCGGGAATGTCAAGAAAGCGGCAAGGCGACTGCAAGCCAAGAAAATTGACAGCATATTTTCACTGGCCGGAGGGAGGGGGAGGCAAAGATGGCGCCGGACACGCGGCCTCATCCTCAGCACGCAGCAACAACTCCTACACAGACCTGCCGGATGCTGAAGGCAGCGATGGAGAACACTCTCCCAGCAACAGGTCATCACCACACAGCCCTCCTTGCTCCAGCCCAGCGAAAGCGCGGATGAGGCTTGATTCAGCAGCCATAGAGGCAGGGGTAAGTCAAGACCCATTGACACACAAGGAGCTGCAATCTCCTATAGCCAGTTTCCCCACAAACAACCAGCCTGTTCTGGACACTCAATTAAAGGACATGTTACTGTCCTTACACCGCTCCCTGCATGCAGAGTTTACCACAATTACCCAACAATTCATAAGAGAACTAAACAGGATTGGAGGGAGAGTAGATCACATTGAGCATGCAATAACTGACATCTCCACTACAGTGAACGACCTGATTGACGCTAATGATGAGGGAGAGGAAGAACGACAATGGGTGCGAGCCAAATTGGCGGACTTAGAGGACCGTTCCAGAAGGAACAATGTGAAGCTGAGGGGGGTGCCTGAAAATGTGCCCCCCTCAGAACTCTCATCATTTGCCGCGAAAATGTTCCATACATTAGCCCCAGAACTAACTGAAATAGATCTCAGAATAGATCGCATTCACCGCCTACCAAAACCTACCTTCCTGCCCCAGGAGGTACCAAGAGATGTCCTAATGAGAGCGCATTTCTTTTCTACCAAAGAAACTGTTATGCAAAAAGCGAGATCCTTAGGGAAACTCCCAGACCCATATACAAACATACAAATATTCTCCGACTTATCTAAGTACACCCTAGACCTCCGCAGACAGCTGAACACTATCACCAAGACTCTCCGCAATAACAACATACCTTATAAGTGGAAACACCCCACCAAACTGAGCGTGGACCACAATGGATCAACACACGTGATCCCCACACTAGAAAAAGGGCTCCATATGCTGAAGGAATGGGGCATCATCCCGGTGCAGATCCCCCAAGAAAAAAGGCACAATAATCCTGACAAAATCCCACCTCCTTGGCAAACAATGCATAAGGGAAATAAAAGCAGATTCCGCTGACACTACCTGGAGTACGGTATTCTCCAAGAAACCGACTATCTCCTCAGGAGGCCCCACCGCCGTTGTGCTGCTCTCCGATGAACTGTATCCCCCAAACCCATGGAGATCAGCTGTTCCATTCTCATCTCCTAAATAATGGTGTGTTATCTTCATACCGTTATTGTTTTGTTAACTTTTATCCTACCTTTCCCATGCATGAGTCTCAAAGAATACTGGACAACCTCAACACGGACCCTCAAGAACACCACAAGAACTATACAGCATCTCAAGTGACCAATCAAGAAGGAACCAGAAGCAAACACCACCCTTCAAATGTGAGTACGGAAATGCACTTACACTCCAGAACACTCAATGACTCTTAAAATACTATCATTGAACGCCAAAGGGCTCAACCACCCTGCAAAAAGGGCATCACTATGGCGCACTGCGTTACAAACGAAATGCGACATACTATGCGCCCAGGAGACACACTTCCTAGCCTCAGCTGCACCTACCTGCCACCACAAACTTTATCCACAAATTTTCCTTGCCTCAGACCAAACCAAAAAAAGAAGGGGGGTACTGATAGCATTCTATAGAGATATTGACTTCCGGATCCAGGAGCGAGTAGCGGACCCAAAAGGACAATATCTGGCAATAACAGGCACCACAAAAGGACTTAAGCTCACCATAGTCTGCCTGTACGCTCCCAATACCCACCAAATGAGATTCCTAAACAAGCTGATGACAAAACTTCGCAAACTATGCCTAGGTTCCCTAGTTCTTTGTGGAGATTTCAATCTTATACCAGACCACAAGATGGATACCACTAACCCAACCCCGAGACGCAAATCTCCGATGCTAAAATTCATGATCACACAAAGCCTTTATGATGTGTGGAGGTGTCTACACTCCTCAGAAAAAGATTACACCTACCATTCCGCACCTCATAACTCTTACACCCGTATCGACTACTTTCTTGTGGACAAATGGCTACTCCAAAATACCCCTGAGGCTGACATAGGTCAAATCACGTGGTCTGACCACGCACCAGTGAGTATAACCATCAGAACGTCAAAGCGGAATCCCTTAGAGAAGCCGTGGAGAGCAAACGCCAATATCATGAAAGACCCCCTACACAAGGACAAAATACAGGAACACTTGAAAGAATATTTTCTACACAACAAAGGGACGGTCGAGTTATCCTCCACCCTCTGGTTGGCCCACAAAGCATACGTGAGAGGGTTATTAATACAACTGAGTTCTATAGAAAAAAAGAGGAAGACGCAGCGTCTACATGAGTTAACAACAGAAATAAATGTGGTTGACTCGCTAAATAAACAACACCCCTCCCAAAAACACCAAACTAAACTTTTAGCACTGAGAATGGAGCTGAGAGCTCTTCTACTGGATTCGTATGAAAAAACACACCGCAAACTCAAGGCTGTACTGTATAGTACGTCCAACAAAGCGGGGAAAAGAATGGCCAATAGAATAAAAGGACAGAGAATCAAAAACTCGATCCCCCATATCTTTCATCCCCACTCCAAAGAAAAATTAACCAATCCCCTAGATATAGCAAATGCCTTCAAAGTATACTATGAAACCCTATATAATATAAAAAATGATTCGGCCTCACCCCAACCCTCATTAGCAGATATTCAATCATTTCTATCACAACTTAACCTACCAACTCTCACAAAATCCCAATTAGATGACCTGAACACACCTTTTAGCATATTCGAAATAGAGCAAATTATCAAACAACTCCCCTCAGGGAAATCCCCAGGACCTGACGGTCTCCCGGGGGAGTATTACAAACACTTTGGCCACGTTCTCTCACCGCACCTACTTGACCTATACAACGACGCTGCCTCTTCCTCCTGTATACCTAATGAAATGTTGTTAGCCACAATCATCACCTTGCCCAAACCCGGCAAACCCCCTGACACACCCCAGAATTTTAGGCCCATATCATTACTCAATGTAGATTTAAAGATTTATGCCAAAATGATAGCCACCAGAATTGCCAAACACCTCCCATCATTAATTAACACAGACCAAACCGGCTTTGTCCTCGGCAGACAGTCATCTGATGCCACGAGAAGGTTAATAAACCTAGTACACGAGGTGGGGACTAGCGGAACGCCTTCTCTGCTCTTATCACTAGATGCAGAGAAGGCGTTCGACAGAGTCCATTGGAGTTACATGAAAGAAACTCTCCTTAAATTTGGGTTCAAGGGCCAGATCCTGTCAGCCATATTATCCCTATATACAACCCCCTCAGCAAAAGTGTATGCAGCAGACATGTTCTCAGATCCCTTTCTCATAACAAACGGCACTCGACAAGGGTGCCCGCTGTCACCACTCATTTTCAACTTATCAATCGAACCGTTAGCTGAACAGATTAGGCAATCGAAAACTATCTCTGGTATCCAAATCGGAGACTATAACCATAAGATAAGTCTTTTTGCGGATGATATCATCCTTATATTATCCAACCCATATTCCTCCTTAAAAGAAGTAAATACCTTGTTAACTCAATTCGGAAAAATCTCATATTATAAGGCCAATGTAACTAAATCCTTCATCCTAGACTTAGGAATAGACGGAACGACAAAGAATCTAATAGCCTCAGAACTTCCATTCCAGTGGGCGGACAAAGGAATAAAATACCTAGGTATCACACTAACTAAACATACCAAAACCCTATCCTCCATAAACTGGGAGCATCTCAATCACACGGTGACCTCTTCCCTGAAAAACCTAGCGAAATGGGAATTCTCCTGGGTTGGACGCCTAGCGGCCTTTAAAATGATGGTTCTCCCACAGATCCTATATCTTTTTAGGACCCTCCCCATTCTGTTCCCCAAAAATCACATACGACAGCTCCAATCTGCCCTTCAAAAATATGTTTGGGCAGGGAAAAAGCCAAGAGTCGCGCAACGCAAACTAGTTAAACATAGATCAGCAGGAGGATCAGGGCTCGTAGACATAGCAGACTACCACACAGCGACTATTCTTGCACAATTAAGAGAATGGTTTAAACCTCATCCAGAAACGAAATGGGGTGATATAGAAAGACACATCGTACCAGGAAAACACTTAAAATATTGGCTATGTACCAGAAATCCTAACTCCAAACTACCTAGCGCACTACCCCCTACAGTTAAAGCAGCAGCCATAGCTTGGCAAAAATGTATGTCAACCAAATGGAAGGACACACCCACTACTAGCTTGCACTTGCCAATAGAAGCTCTCCAATCCCTAATACCAAACTTTCAAACAAAATATTGGCCCACAACCAAACAGACCAAACTAGACTCCTTCATACATCAAGGTAAGATCAAATCCCTTCAAGAACTTAACTCTGAACAAATACTCCCCCCTCACTCGATCTACCAATATTTGCAAATGACTCACTGCTTAAACAATAGCCCACACCTGCTCAACCGTATACCCACCCGAGCAGCAAGTTACCTCTCACTCGACTCTACAGGTACTAAAGGCATAACGATTTTCTATAATCTTCTAAGAGAAAAAGAACACTTAAACCCCACAGAGACATTCAGTGACTGGGAAAAGGATCTGAACAATTCATACACTAAAAAAGAATGGCAGGAGGCTTTAATTCTCTCCTATAAACACACAAAGAGTGTATCCCTATGGGAAACCACACAAAATATCATACAGAGAAGATACTTAACTCCAACCAGAATTGCCAAATTTGACCACAAGATGTCACCAGAGTGCTGGAGGAATTGTGGCATGCCAGGTACACTTATTCATATACTATGGGAATGTCCCCTACTTAAAAAATTCTGGACAGAAGTCTTTGCAATAATTTCACAAATCGCAGGGACTAATATTACTCCTAAACCAGATATGGCCCTCCTAAACTTGAGAATAACTCACGCCCATCACCCGACAAAAATAGTCATAACTCACATTCTGCTATCGGCCAGAAACACTATAACTAAAAACTGGAAAAACATACACCCTCCGGATAGTTTGCAAGTCATAAACCTAACACAGACCCACTACACATTTGAGATGACATTATCAAACAATGTCAACCGCACCCAAAACCTCTGGGACCCATGGTCCAAATGGTACAAACTGTTTACCAAATCGTGAACATAAGAATATTAGAAACTTAAGCTGACTCATGCATAACCCCCATTCCCCACCCTTCCCCCCACGTTCCAACATCCCCTTCCCGCTTCCTACCCTATTCCCACCCTCACCTTCCCTACTTAACTGAGAAAATAAAAGGTTAAATTGATTTGATACACTTATGTCAAGGCATACATACTATACTTCTTTACAGTTGACTAATCATATGGTTAAAAATCGTTCTTCCTGGACCACAGTAATAGAACCATAGATATGAGGATCATGTGTAGGGTGCGCCACTTGGCACAGCTTGATCCCTTCTGGGGTGCCGGGTGGACACCTCCCACGAACAAACTCAAATCCTCGGAACCAAAACCGATAATCCAATGTGCACACTACTTCCTTTGTAACACACCCAAGCCAGCAGATGTTTAATGTTATCTAGCAATATGTATGCCGTGTATCACTGGTTATATTTCCTGTATGTCATGACTTTACTTTAATAAAAATTATTGACATAAAAAAAGATTTATCATTCTAACGAGAGAGAGAAGTGGTACAACCGATGTTCCACTCAGGGTGGAGAGATGTAGAAAACAAATTGATATCAAACAGGGTGCTGTTTAATTTACTGACTGTGTTTAATGTAGCTTATAGGGGGGGAGCCTGGTACCAAAGATGTCTCTGGTGTTCCCAGTCTAGGCCTCAGCTCTAAGTTATAGAGCCATTCTAGTAGGTCAAGGGGGGTTGAACGTCAAGGGGGGGCAGTTGGTGGTAAGTATGCCAGGGTTTTAATCTCTGATTTTAAGTTTACCTAGGGAGTTGGACAGGTCAGATTTTAGATACCATTCTGATAATTTGAAGGGGGACATAAAGTCTTTCAACTCTGTTGGGTTGAGTGAGTATTCTATGAACTGCATCTACAGTCGTAAGCAATCTGCAAGGATGTGGAATGAAAAAATGTATGAAGCACTTATTAGAGAAGGATTCTCAAGAAGTAAAGCAGACCTCTGCCTCTACAACAGGAATCAAGAAGACAGATGGATATATATACTTATTTATGTCAATGACATTATAACTTGTTTTGAACAAGGAGGGGATTACAATCAGATAGTTCACAAGCTGAAAGAAAATTTTGAAATCAAACATCTAGGAAACATTAGCTACCATCTAGGAATCCAAATAGAGAGAGAAAAAGATGGAAGTCATCTTCTCAATCAATCTCATCAAATCTCAGAAATCTTGGAACAATTCCATATGCAAGATGAAGTGAAAACTCTTATGGAACCAAGCTGTCAAAAGAGCAATGAAGCAGAAAACTTGCTACCCAACAATGATATGTATTGAAAGCAATTGGTAAGCTGCTATATGTTGCCACTGTGACAAGACCAGGCATAGCCGTAGCGGTTGGCATACTATGCACGAAGGTTTAAGCTCCCTCTCAGTGTGATTGAAATGCAATAAAAAGAGTGATGCAGTACCTCAAAGGAACAATTCAGATGAAGTTACAGTTAACAGCAACATCAGATCCAAACCTGCTCAGATATGTGGATGCTGATTGGGCTGGGGACTGCACAGACCGCAAATCCACAAGTGGATTCATCTTCCAGTATGGGGAAGGAACCATAAGTTGGTCAAGTCGAAAACAAACAACTGTAACTTTATCTTCAACTGAAGCAGAGTATATTGCAGCAGCACATGCATGTCAAGAAGTGATATGGATTCGTCAACTTTTTGTGGACATTGGGATAGACATGTCAGAACCCATTTTTGAAGACTATCAGGGATGTATAAAGCTTGCGCAATCAGAAAGGGTCAATCCTAGGACCAAACACATGAATGTCAAGTATCACCTACTGAGGGACAATCAAGAGCAAGGTGTTATTGACATTCAATACTGCCCATCAGAGGAGATGACTGCTGATGCACTCACCAAGCCTTTGTTGGAGGAACGTCCTAGTTATTTTAAGAAGAAGCTGAATATAATTTGAGAAGGCACATGCTGCTGAGAAGGGGTGTTGGAAGAGCAACAGCATAGTAGCTTTATATACTGAATATACTGAACGATACATATACATTATACCTGTCTATACCAGCAGGTGGCACTGTAGTATTATAGAGTATAGTACATGTATTCTATTATATGAGAGGAAGTACAGTTTATCCTCTTTGTGGACCCGCCTCTTATTAAGTTCCTGTTTAGTTTCTGTTCATGTTCACATGCTGTAAGACATATTATATAATTCTCCATGAACAGTAAAGTGTACTGCTATATCCAAGAAGCTTCCAAAGCATGATTTCAATACTCAGGTAATAGTTTAATCCTGGCTTCTCTGATCCTCCCCTTCTTCCACTGTCTCCAATCCATTTCATGATAAGGCAGAGCCTTTGGAGTCACTCTGCATATGCTTGATTTGGTGTGTATTGCTAGAGAGTAGTGTTGAGCGAACCCGGACTGTAACGTTCGGGTCCGTACCGAACTTTCGGGTGTCCGTGGCACGGACCCGGACCCAGACATTTCAAAAATCGTTCGTGTTCGGTCCGGGGTTCTGGTATTTTACTCCACGTGTTGAGAAGCTGCAGGGCAGCCAATCAACAAGCGTTTCACTGGTTTGCCCTTAGAAGCCATCACAGCCATGCCTACTAATGGCATGGCTGTAATTGGCCAGTGCATCATGTGACCCAGCCTCTTTATAAGCTGGAGTCACAGTGCTGCAGTCACATGCTCCTTGGGTTAGTGTAGGGAAAGGAAGCTGAAAGCTTGAGGGACAGATTTGAGACATTTTAAGACCTGATCCTGCATCCTGAGATAGATTACTTTACTACTTCTGTCTGTGCTGTTGCTCTGAGGACAGATAGCAGAAATTAGAGATTTCACATACCGCTGCTTTGAGTTGCAGATCAAGCTCTGCATAGAACAACGATCGCTACGATCGTGCTCAACGATCAGATTGTTGGGGGAAT
>BLSH010173168.1:0-10984 GCA_018402905.1 Glandirana rugosa
CACAGCACCCAACATTCCAACGCTGACCCTCCCCCTCCATCCAGAGCACCCACCATTCCAACACTGACCCTCCCCCCTTTACCCAGAGCACCCACCATTCTGACCCTTCCTCCACTAGTAGGTGCACCCCCAATAAATCCTGACCGTTTTGACACAGTACCCAAAATGTAATCCTGACCCCTCCATCTTCAGGCAGTGCACCCCTCGTTCTATTCTGATCCCTATTCCTCCAGCCAATTCAATCCTGACCCCTCTTCTCTTAGCCAATGCACCCCTCAATTCAATCCTGACCCCTCCTCCTCTAGCCAGAGCACCCTCACTTTCATCCTAACTCCTCTTCCTCCAATGAGAGCACCCCAATTTCATCCTGACTCCTCCCTCTCCAGAGCACCTCCAATTTTGTCCCGACTCCTCCAGCTATTCCTACACCCTATTCTGTCTTGACCCCTCCCTCTACAGCCAAAGCACCCCATAATTCCATCCTGACCTCTCCCACTCCCACCAGAGCATTTCCAGTTCCATCCTGAGTCTTTCAGCTGGACTAAAAACCTCTCCAGCTATAGCACCCCTCAATTCCATCCTGCCCCCATCAGTCACAACAACCCCACACCCAGCTGAACCCAGCAATTACACATAATTCCTGCTCTCTGCCCCCTCCAGAGAGGAGGGCCTTTAGGCTAGAATACTATCCTGAACCCTCACCCTGAGTCAATTCTCCACCACTGATCCCCAATAACTGCAACTGCACCGTTGACCTCTGAGGAAGGAACATGGAGAGCCCCCCAAACCTACTCTTTAGTAACAGTAACCCTGCAAACTAAATGTCTGCTTGCTCTATGCCTGAGTATTGTAGTGCCCCTCCCCCCATTAATGCCTTGGCATTGATCACATCAATGTAAGGTTCTGGCTGATGAATATTCTAATAACAGGTCCTCTTCACCCTGAACTCTGTTCTCCACCAATCACCAGCATCAAAATACCCTCCAGAGCTGGAACTCCTGCACCTGGCACACCATGGATGGGACCCTCCAGAGGACTCACCGTGTCACTGGGGTAGATGGACGGCAGCAAATGTTCAGCAGCGAGCATGTGAGCATCATACAGTCCAGGCACAACCATGTCTGAGTGAAGTCACACCGACTGACAGACAATGATATGCTCTACACAGAACGTCACCGACTCGTCTGTGTACTGTAAACACAAAGTAACATTCTCCACCCAACAAACCAAGATACAGCCGGAGATGACTGACCCACCGCCATCACCACCCACAGTGAGATCTGTCCAAACCGGAACCATCACCATCTACTATGGGAACTGTCCAAACCGGAACCATCACCATCTACTATGGGAACTGTCCAAACCGGAACCATCACCAATCACTATGGGGTGTGTTCAAACATGAACCATCATCAACCACTATGGGGTCTGTCCAAAGCTGAACCATCCAATCAACCACTATGGGGTCTGTCCAAACCTGAACCATCATCAACCCATCAACCACTATGGGGTCTGTCCAAACCTGAACCATCATCAACCGCTATGGGGTCTGTTCAGACCTGAACCATCATCAACCACTATGGGGTCTGTCCAAGCTGAAACCATCCCCAACCCTTATGGGGTCTATCCAAGCTGGAAACCATAACCACCCACTATGAGATCTCTCAGAGCCCCAACCATCATCAACCACAATGGGATTACACCAAGCTGGAACCATCACCAACTACAATGGGGTCTGTCTGAGCCAAAACCACCACCACCCACTATGAGATCTGTCCAAGCTGGAACCACCACCACCTGCTATGAGATCTGTCCAAGTCGGAACCAACACCGCCTGCTATGAGATCTGTCCAAGCCGGAACCAACACCGCCTGGTAAAAGATCTGTCCAAGCCAGAAACCATCACCACCGGGTATGAGATCTGTCTAAGCCGGAATCATCACCACCCACTATGAGATCTGTCCAAGCTGGAACCACCACCACCTGCTATGAGATCTGTCCAAGCCGGAACCACCACCACCTGCTATGAGATCTGTCCAAGCCGGAACCACCACCACCTGCTATGGGGTCTACACACATAGTATAGCAAGATACAGTGAGGGGGGGAAAAAGTATTTGATCCCCTGCTGATTTTGTACATTTGCCCACTGACGGAGAAATGGTCGGTTTATTATAACACTGAGACAGAAAAAGAAGAAAAATATCCAAAAAAATGCATTTCAAAAAAAGTTATAAATTGATTTGCATTTTAATGAGTGAAATAAATATTTGATCCCCTATCAATCAGCAAGATTTCTGGCTCCCAGGTGTCTTCTATACAGGTAATGAGCGGAGATTAGGCGTTCTCTCTTAAAGGGAGTGCTCCTAATCTCAGCTTGTTACCTGCATAGAAGACTCCTCTCCACAGAAGCAATCAGATTCCAATCTCTCCACCATGGCCAACACCAAAGAGCTGTCCAAGGAGGTCAGGGAGAAGATTGTAGAGCTACACAAGGCTGGAAAGGGCTACAAGGCCATCGCCAAGCAGCTTGGTGAGAGGTGACAGTCGGTGGGATTATTCACAAATGGAAGAAACACAAAATCACTGTCACTCTCCCTCGGTCTGGGGCTCCATGGAAGGTCTCACCTCGTGGAGTTCCAATGATCATGGAGAACGGTGAGGAGTCTCCCAGGACTACACAGGGGAATCTGGTCAATGATCTCAAGGCAGCTGAGACCATAGTCACCAAGAAAACAATTGGTAACACCAAGCCATGAAGGAGGAAATCCTGCAGCACCCGTAAGGTCACCCTGCTCAAGAAAGCCCATTTACGGCCCGTCTGAGGAAAGCCCATGTACGGCCCGTCTGAGGAAAGCCCATGTACGGCCCGTCTGAGGAAAGCCCATGTACGGCCCGTCTGAGGAAAGCCCATGTACGGCCCGTATGGGGAAAGCCCATGTACGGCCCGTCTGAGGAAAGCACATGTACAGCACGCCTGAGGAAAGCCCATGTACAGCCCGTCTGAGGAAAGCACATGTACGGAATAACAACAAAAATATCCAGAAAAACGCATTTCAAAAAAGTTATAAATTGATTTGCATTTTAATGAGTGAAATAAATATTTGATCCCCTATCAATCAGCGAGATTTCTGGCTCCCAGGTGTCTTCTATACAGGTAATGAGCTGAGATTAGGAGTTCTCTAGTAAAGGGAGTGCTCCTAATCTCAGCTTGTTACCTGTATAGAAGACTCCTCTCCACAGAAGCAATCAATCAGATTCCAATCTCTCCACCATGGCAGAGACCAAAGAGCTGTCCAAGGAGGTCAGGGAGAAGATTGTAGAGCTACACAAGGCTGGAATGGGGGCTACAAGACCATCGCCAAGCAGCTTGGTGAGAGGTGACAGTCGGGGGGATTTTTCACAAATGGAAGAAACACAAAATAACGGTCACCTCCCTCAGTCTGGGGCTCCATGGAAGATCTCCCCTTCATGGGGGTCCAATGATCATGGAGAACGGTGAGGAATCTCCCAGAACTACACAGGAGAATCTTCTCACTGATCTCAGCTGGGACCATAGACACCAAGATAACCATCGGTAACACCGCACCGTGACTGAAATCCTGCAGCCCCCGCAAGGTCCCCCTGCTCAGGAAAGCCCATGTACGGCCCGTCTGAGGAAAGCCCATGTACGGCCCGTCTGAGGAAAGCCCATGTACGGCCCGTCTGAGGAAAGCCCATGTACGGCCCGTCTGAGGAAAGCACATGTACGGCCCGTCTGAGGAAAGCACATGTACGGCCCGTCTGAGGAAAGCACATGTACAGCCCCTCTGAAGTTTGCTAATGTACATGAACAGGACAACTTCACCGCATCAAAGGGATGATGGACGGGGCCATGCACCTTCAAATCTTGGTTGAGAACCTCCTTCCCTCAGCCAGGGCATTGAAGATGAGTCATGGATGGGTCTTCCAGCATGACAATGACCCAAAACACACGGCCAAGGCAACAAAGGAGAGGCTCAAGAAGAAGCACACTAAGGTCCTGGGGTGGCCTAGCTGGTCCCCAGACCTTAATCCCATAGAAAATATGTGGAGGGAGCTGAAGGTTGGAGTTACCAAACGTCAGCCTGGAAACCTCAATGACTTGGAGATCTGCAAATAGGACAAAGACCCCCCTGAGATGTCTACAAACCTGGTGGCCACCTACAAGAAACGTCCGACCTCTGTGATGGCCACCAAGTCGTGTTTTGTGAAGGGGGTCAAATATTTATTAAACTCATTAAACTGCAAATCCATTTATAACTTTTTGTGAAATGGTTTTCTGGATATTTTTGTTATTCCGTCTCTCGCTGTAAAAATAAACCGACCAATAAAGTTACAGATCGATCGTTTCTTTGTCAGCGGGCAAACCCACAAAATCAGCAGCCAATCGAATACTTTGTTTCCCTCACTGTAAGAAATGTAAAACCATCTCAGGGATCCCCAATCCCGGCACCAATATATTATGGTGACAACTTTATCACAAACACGGCTAGGACCTCCATGTCCCCTCCCCGAGGAATCCAGGAAAACACTGAGTGCTCCATGGGTCTCTATTCATTCCATGGATGATTAGGACCACTTACTGACCCACTACCTCTGCTGGAAGATTGCTCCAGGAACCAACTACTCTTTCAGTAAAATACCCTCTAAGGTTGGTGCAGAACCTTCCTCCTGCCAGTCTGAGGTCCCCGACTTCTCCATCCCAGCTTCATACTGGAGATCCCAACCTCCTGAACCCCATTCACCCCTTCATGGATTTATGGGCTTCCCCCAAACTGCACATAAGAAGCTCCTGAAGTCTCCCCTGATAGGAAGTGTCAGCTTCTGGGGTTAGGGGGAGGAGTCTGTGGATGAAGTATCACCATCTGGGGTTAGGGGGAGGAGTCTGTGGGTGAAGTGTCACCATCTGGGGTTAGGGGGGAGGAGTCTGTGGGTGAAGTGTCACCATCTGGGGAAAGGGGGAGGAGTCTGTGGAGGAAGTGTCACCATCTGGGGTTAGGAGTCTGTGGAGGAAGTGTCACCATCTGGGGAAAGGGGGAGGAGTCTGTGGAGGAAGTGTCACCATCTGGGGTTAGGGGGAGGAGTCTGTGGATGAAATATCAGCTTCTGGGGTTAAGGGGAGGAGTCTGTGGGTGAAGTGTCAGCTCCTGTGGTTAGGGGGAGGAGTCTGTGGGTGAAGGGTCAGCTCCTGTGGTTAGGGGGAGGAGTCTGTGGGTGAAGTGTCAGCTCCTGTGGTTAGGGGGAGGAGTCTGTGGGTGAAGGGTCAGCTCCTGTGGTTAGGGGGAGGAGTCTGTGGGTGAAGTGTCAGCTCCTGTGGTTAGGGGGAGGAGTCTGTGGGTGAAGTGTCAGCTCCTGTGGTGATGGGGGAGGAGATCCATGTGTGGTTCCTGTAAAGGGGTGTGGCATGTGAAATTGTGGGAGTGGCTTCGGTTAAGGGGTGTGGCATGTGAAGTGGTAGGCGTGGTAAGTGGGCTCTAGGATGGTGGGAGGGGCCTCATGTATTTTAGGTGGGGGTGTGGCCTCTGAGGTTGCGGGCGTGGCTCCGGCTAGGGGTGTGTCCTCACAGTAGGAGGGCGTGGTTTCGGTGAGGAAGCGTGCCCTGTGATTGGGCGGATGTCCCTTCTCCCGTCCCCTCACCGGGTGCGCTCCCCTCCTCTCCCACAGGCCGGCGCTGTTCCCGGCCTCCTCCATGCTGTCACAATGGGTGTCGGTGTCCCCTCTCCCCGTTCTCCGGCTCCAGCGCCGCCATCTTATTCCGCCCGGCAGCCGCTCGCATAGCAACACTGCCGACCCCGCCCATCCGGCGTCCCTCCGCCAATCAACGGCGGCCTGTAGAGGACGCGAGCGCTGATTGTCCGAAACCGACCAATCAATAGCAAGGGAAAGGCGGGACAGTGAGTCAGACTGACAGCTGCGCCAGCCAATCACACTCCAGCGAGCCGCCATGCGGGCGGGGTCTAGTAAGAGCTGTCCAATGGCAGCGAGCGCCGAGATGCTTCCGGTACTTGTTGTTAGCGATGATTGGAGAGCCGGAGACATCGATTAGCATGGCAGAAACAGGAAGTCCCGCCCCCCTGCATAGAGTGGTTTCTGAGGTGACTCCGGAAGTGGTCATTTATTAGAGGGGTCACCACACAGAGCTGTCCTCTCTGGCTTCATGGGATCTCCATATTTGTGTGTCCTTTCACACAAGGAGGGAGGCGCTGATCACAGAGGTTTTATTATCTTACAGCGCCTCTAGGGGCAGAAGGTGCATTCTATGCGATAACCACTTTTCATTTCAATGATTTATAAACCAAAACAGTAAAGTTTTTTATATAATGAGAAAGTTAACGTTACGCCGAGCGAAAAGATACCCAACATGTCACGCTTTACATTCTCCATAGGAGACGCATTAAAAATGTTCTACGGGTTACCAGTTTAGAGCTACAGAGGAGTGCTAGAATTATTGCTCTCGCTCTCACGATCGCGGCGACACCTCACTTGTGTGGTGCCAACACCGTTTTCATATGCGGGCGCCACTTACGGATGCCTTTTCCTTGGCACGCGACCTCGGAGGGACGAGATTCCCAACCAACGACCACTGTGTCAGTGGTGATACCGGGATGGTGAGCGCACCTACAGGCATCATCCCGTAAATGGATGTCCTCAGGTTTCAGTGGTTATACCGGGATGGTGGGCGCACCTACAGGGATCATCCCGTAAATGGAGGTCCTCAGGTTTCACTGGTTATACCGGGATGGTGGGCACACCTACAGGAATCATCCCGTAAATGGAGGTCCTCAGGTGTCAGTGGTTATACCGGGATGGTGGGCGCACCTACAGGGATCATCCCGTAAATGGAGGTCCTCAGGTGTCAGTGGTTATACCGGGATGGTGGGTGCACCTACAGGAATCATCCCGTAAATGGAGGTCCTCAGGTGTCAGTGGTTATACCGGGATGGTGGGCGCACCTACAGGGATCATCCCGTAAATGGAGGTCCTCAGGTGTCAGTGGTTATATCGGGATGGTGGGCACACCTACAGGAATCATCCCGTAAATGGAGGTCCTCAGGTGTCAGTGGTTATACCGGGATGGTGGGTGCACCTACAGGGATCATCCCGTAAATGGATGTCCTCAGGTTTCAGCGGTGATACCGGGATGGTGGGCGCACCTACAGGGATCATCCCGTAAATGGATGTCCTCAGGTTTCAGCGGTGATACCGGGATGGTGGGCGCACCTACAGGGATCATCCCGTAAATGGATGTCCTCAGGTTTCAGCGGTGATACCGGGATGGTGGGCGCACCTACAGGCATCATCCCGTAAATGGATGTCCTCAGGTGTCAGTGGTTATACCGGGATGGTGGGGCACCTACAGGGATCATCCCGTAAATGGATGTCCTCAGGTGTCAGTGGTTATACCGGGATGGGGGGCGCACCTACAGGGATCATCCCGTAAATGGATCTCCTCAGGTTTCAGTGGTTATACCGGGATGGTGGGCGCACCTACAGAGATCATCCCGTAAATGGACGTCCTCAGGTGTCAGTGGTTATATCGGGATGGTGGGCGCACCTACAGGGATCATCCCGTAAATGGACGTCCTCAGGTGTCAGTGGTTATATCGGGATGGTGGGCGCACCTACAGGGATCATCCCGTAAATGGAGGTCCTCAGGTGTCAGTGGTTATACCAGAATGGTGGGCGCACCTACAGGGATCATCCCATAAATGGATGTCCTCAGGTTTCAGTGGTTATACCGGGATGGTGGGCGCACCTACAGGGATCATCCCGTAAATGGAGGTCCTCAGGTTTCAGTGGTTATACCGGGATGGTGGGCGCACCTACAGGGATCATCCCATAAATGGAGGTCCTCAGGTGTCAGTGGTTATACCGGGATGGTGGGCGCACCTACAGGGATCATCCCGTAAATGGATGTCCTCAGGTTTCAGTGGTTATACCGGGATGGTGGGCGCACCTACAGGGATCATCCCATAAATGGAGGTCCTCAGGTTTCAGTGATTATACCGGGGATGTTGTGAAAAAAAAGTGTAAAACACAAAAATTGTACAAAATAAATAGAAAAAAAAAAGTAAAGCACCTCATTCCGCCATGCTTACGCGCGCACGCATACATTACTCCCACACGCATATGTAAGCGGCGATCGCACCACACATGTGAGGTATTGTCACGAACGTCAGAGCGAGGGCAATAATTCGATCACCAGACCTCATGTGACTCTAAACTGGTCATCTGTAAAGGTGTTTAACCTCTTGCCAACCAGCCACCGCAGTTATACTGCAGCTCTCCTGCACGAATCACCGCACCGGTATGGTGGTCCATGCACTAGCTTTAGTGGGCGTGCGCCCCGACTGGCCAGCGGACTCAATGTCCACCCGCGATCATTCCCCGCAGAGACAGAACGGGGATCAGCCTGTGTAAACAAGGGGATGACACACCGATCCTGTCTTTCTGCTAAGCATCACAGACTGATCTGTGAGTTTCCCCAGGCAGCCCATCCCCCATTAGGGATACTTAGAACATTATGGGCCGCTTGTGGCGAGTTCACCCGCCGTGGAACGCCCCCTAATGCATCAAGATTTTTTAGTGAATGGGTAGGGGTACACTGTACCTGATACCCATTCACATGGGGGGGGGGGTTCGGGATATGGGGGCTTCCAGATTCTGATAAGCCCCCCCCGCCCGCAGACCCTGACAACCACAGTCCAGGGTTGTGGGGAAGGGGCTCTTGTCCCCATCAACATCGGGGCAAGGTGTTTGGGGGGCGCAGAGCCCCCCTGCCTCCTAAAAGCACCCACCCCTCCATGTTGAGGGTATGTAGGCTGGTAATGGGTCAGGAGTGGGGTGCACTCCATAAAGAGGACCTGTCACCGCCTATAATGAATGTAAACATCCCATGTGACAGTAATAGGAGGTGACAGGTCCTCTTTATGGAGAGATCTGGGGTCTATAATGAATGTAAATACACCATGTGACAGTAATAGGAGGTGACAGGTCCTCTTTATGGAGAGATCTGGGGTCTATAATGAATGTAAACATTCCATGTAATAGGTGGTGACAGCTCCTCTTTATGGGGAGGGGGGATCTATAAGGCCCCAGATCTCTCCTCTGCCCTTGTAAGTATTCAAAACACCATGATCAGCATTTTTGAATACTTTCGCTGTTTGAAAACTTGCACCGTGACGTTGGTTCCGAGTTACTACATCCAAGGTTCAACTAATCAAAGCCGATTCAGGCTTTGCTGGGGCCTCCAGCCTGTATAGAAGACTCCTGTCCACAGAAGCAATCAATAAGATTCCAATCTCTCCACCATGGCCAAGACCAAAGAGCTGTCCAAGGACACCAGGGATGAGATTGAAGACCTACACACAGCTGGAATGGGGGCTACAAGACCATCACCAAGCAGCTTGGTTAGAGGGTGACAACAGTTTGTGCGATTATTGGCAAATGGAGAAAAAAAAAAAACCCAAATTACTGTCAATCTCCCTCGCTCTTAGGTTCCATGGAAGATCTCACCTCGTGGCATTTCAATGATCCTGAGACCCGTGAGGAATCAGTCCAGAACTACACAGGAGAATCTCATCAATCTCAAGACAGCTGGGACCATAATCACCAAGAAGACAATTGGTAACACTACACCGTGAAGGACTGAAATCCTGCAGCACCCGCGAGATCCCCCTGCTCAGGAAAGCCCGTGTACAGCCCCCGTCTGAGGATTCCTAATTAACATCTGAATGATTCAGAGAAGAACTGGGTGAAGGTGCTGTGGTCAGATGAGACCAAAATCAAGCTCTTTGGCTTCTATTCAACTCGCCGTTTCGAGGAGGAGGAATACTGCGCCTAGGACTTTAAGAACACCACCCCCACCGTCAAATATGGAGGTGGAAACATACTTTGGGGGTGTTTTTCTGCTAACAGGACAACTTCACCGCATCAAAGGGACGATGGATGGGTGATAGTCTCCTTCCCTCAACCAGGGCATTGAAAATGGACTGTGGATGGGTCTTCCAGAAGAAAAATGACCCAAAACACACAGCCAAGGCAACGAAGGAGTGGCTCAAGAAGAAGCACATTAAGGTCCTGGAGAGGCCTAGCTGGTCCCCAGACCTTAATCCCATCAAATATATGTGGAGGGAGCTGAGGGTTTGAGTTACCAAACATCAGCCTCACAACCTTAATGACTTGGAGAAGATCTGGAGAGGAGTGGGGCAAAATCCCTCCCGAGATGCGTGCAAACCTGGTGGCCAACTACAAGAAACATCTGACCTTTGATTGCCAGCAAGCTGTTGGCTATGGGGCACTCAGCAGGAGGGAGGGGCCAGGAGCACCGGTAAGGAACCCAAGAACAGGAGGATCGGGGCTGCTCTGTACAAAACCACCACACCAAGCAGGCAAGTATGGCATGTTTTTATATATTTCAATATAACAACCAAGACTTTAGTATCATTTAATGCATATTCTGCCTTTACAACCACTTTAATTTAGGGTCCCCAGAGTCCCCCCCCCCCCCTTACATCAGGGTCCCCAGTGAACTCCCCTTACATCAGGGTCCTTAAATCAGGCACTCCAAAGCTTCCCCTTACCTCAGAGTCCCCCTTTATTTAGGATCCCCAGAAGTCACCTCCCTTACATAAGGGTCCCCAAAACCCCCTATGCGCCATGGCCCCTAGAGCCCATCCCCTTTCAAAGGGGGCCCCTAAAGTTAGGAAGGAAGAGCAGAGTGGGGTAAGGAGAGTGGAGAGGTTTAAGAGAATAGTTGAGGTAGAAGGGAGTATTGGGGAAACCCCAGGTCACATGAGGATCTGTTGCTTCTCATTGCAGCAGTTGGCTCCTCTGAATGCTGGGGTCTGGGGTAGAGACAAGCACATGATTGGTTGCTAACACATGTGCAGTCCTAGCAACCAAACCCTGAGAACCACGGGACAGCGGTGGATGCTGTCAGCCACTGTACATTCAGGGACAGCT
>BLSH010173228.1:13607-36533 GCA_018402905.1 Glandirana rugosa
TTCCTAGTGTTAACGATCCGTTACCTTCGCCAGCCAATAAGGGGAGCTAATTCAATTCTCATTCGAGTTAAACCAATTACTGTTTGAGTGAGTATATGAAGCATTGTTGAGCATGACATGGAGGAATAGATGAGGGGGGGGGGGGTGAGAGGAAGGTAATGGGTAAAGAACCAGGGGGAAACCCCTGACACTAATCCCTGAGACTATCGTAGGGCACACAACTGTATAAGGCCCCAAAGGCAACCAAATGTACATGAAAGGTAGATAGATACCAGAGAAAGAGGGAATTGAAAGAGGAAGCAGAGAAAGAAGAAGAAGAAATCCACGGATCCCATAGCTTGTCAAAGTTTTTGGAGTTGTTACGAAGTATATGAGTGAGTTTGTCATTAACCAAATTGAGCTTACTCTTAACTTAATCGAGGGGAATAACCGACCGCTTCCATTGCCTAGCAATTGTGATCCTTGTTGCCAGCAATACATAAGCGATCAATTTCACCGACCTCCTGGGCACTTCAGCAGGAACCTAGTCACGAGGGGGCATTGCCACCAAATGTGATGCATCGTCCCCAACTGGCCACAACGTCGAAAACAATTTGGTGATGTGGAAGGATGCATTTTGGCTACCCTAATCGGAACCAGGTACCAGCGCAGGAGTGTTTTATAATTAGCTTTGATTAGAGTCGTATTGATGGAGACTTTAGATAAATCATAAGTGATGGCCTGCCACTCAAACAGATCAAATGTAAGGCTCAGGTCCTTTTCTCAGTGGTTCATATAAGTAAGTTTTGAGTTTGGCTCAGTGGGAGAGGCATACATCGCCAATATACGGCCCCTCAAAAGGCCCCTGGTTTGGCAAGATATTTTGAAGTGTAAGGGGCCCAATCAGTAGGTTGAGTTTAGATCTGGCAAAGGATGCGATTTGATTGTATCTAAATATTTCACTAGGATGTATTTGCATCATATCCATAAAGTGTTTCAGGGAATATACTCGATCTCCATTAAGATAATCGCCAATTCTCAATAGCCCCTTATTAAGCCACCACTGAAATAATCTTGGTACCAAACCAGGTGGAAACTCTGGATTACAAAAAATGGGAGCTAGCGGTGTATGTGGGGACGATAAAGGGTTGCAATGATGTGTTCTTTCCCAAACTGCTAGAGAATGTGATAGAGAGGGAGATAGTATAAGAGGGTGTAAACTGCTAGAAATCCACATTAATGATCCTATGACAAAGGGATGGCAAGAAAGTACATCAATGGAGACCCAAAGTGGTACAGAGCCTATGGCAGTAGTGTAGGCTAATTGGGCAATTTGAGCTGCTTGGAAATATGCCTGTAGATTCACAAGACCAAGCCCACCCCCAGATTTTGGGGTATATTGTATTTGTTTCTGCATCAGGGGTCTCTTGTTGCCCGAAACAAAGCACAGAACTTCAGCTTGAAGATGTTGTAAATCTCCCCTCAGGGCCGCCACCGGCAAAGTTCAAAAGTAATAAAGTATCCTGGGTAAGAACGTCATTTTGACTGAGTTTATTCTGCCAAGCCAGGAAAGGGAATAGTCCACCCAGCAAAGAAGGTCCTCACTAAGTTTTTTAAACAATAGGGGGTAGTTAGCCTTGTAAAGAGTCTCGATGGAGGATGTCAACTAAACCCCTAGGTATGGAAGGGAGTGATGCGCCCATTGAAAACTATAAGTATTCCGAAGGGCCTGTACCATGGCAGGGGATAGCGATATTTTGAACGCCATTCTTTTTAATAATTCAGGTAAAGGCCAGAAAGTTGTGAAAAATGGTCCAGCAGAGACAACAAATTAAGTATAGTCACTTGAGGAGTAGTGATATACATAAGGACATCATCGGCAAATAAAGCACAAGGAGGACTGGACTGGGTCTGGACTGATTCTGGGATGAAGCACTGTGAGAGATGAAGCCCAACTTCAATAGAATAATTTCACCTTCAGTGAATGTACAGAAGGAGTAAGACTATCCGTTATAGGTGAACTGAAGCCTGAAAGGATAGTTCCATCTATAGTGAATGTTTTGTTGAATTAATGGCGACAGCAAAGGTTTGAACGATCGCTTTTTTTGGATGATGGCCTGGGAGATATCCGCAAACACTTGAATTTTGTGGCCATCAATTCCAAGATCCAGATGCTCTCTCGCGTGGCGCATAACTGCCTCTTTGAGCCTGAATAAATGGGGTTTCACGATCACATCCCTGGGGGGGTCATCAGGTTTTGGAAGAATCAGGGCCCTATGGATACAATCTATTTCCATAAGGATTTCATCAGTACCAGGTACTGCAGCTTGCATTAGGGAATAAGTGATGGGGGTGGCATCTTTCACAGTTTCTGGAAGGCCTCTGATACAAAAGTTATAGTGCCCGTGAACAGTGTCATCCACTTTTGATTTAATGCTCTCCAGCCTATTTCCCAACTCCTGGAAATCTTGATTTATGTCAGAGGCCAATATATCAGTAGACTTTGCTAGCTCCTTCTGTAGCAAATATTCAAAGTGAGCCAAAAATATTGGGTCCCCAGGGTATTGTGGCTGGACTGATGTGGTAGCTGGAGGGGCTGCAGGGCTGTCTGGGTCAAGCTCCTGGCTGCTGGCTTGGCTGTCCTGGCCTGGGGATAAAGATGCAGCCTGTGAGGGAGATCTTGTAGGGCTCGATGGTGAGCAGGGATTGTCCGTAGGCTCACCTGTAGCTGGAGAGGCTATGGAGGAGCACGTGTGTGTTGGTGTCGGTCACCATCTTGCCTCCCCTGCCCACCACACAAAATAAGTATATTGAGCTGCCCTGAGGCTTTCCAAATGGCCAGTGGGGCAGCAGGTTCCCGATCCTCACTGAGGGTGGTTATGCAATGCGGGATCAGGCTGATATTGCCGGGAGTGTGCGGAGCGGCTCAGGGATGCATCTATCTCGGCCGTCTGCACATGCGCTCTCCCGTTAAAATGTTTTTAAATGCGTGATGTAATTTGGGCTATAAAAACAAAAGGCAATTTTGGATAATAGAAGCCTAGAAGGAAGATACATATATTTCTATGCTCCTATATTTTGTGAAGTACTACCCAACACTTTATATTATATCATATTAAGAGCAACAAAACCTAACAGGGTGAATGACCCTTCCTTACTCTTTTTAAAATGGAAAAAAAGTATTGGCTATAAATAAACATTAAAGTAAACCTGTGACAAATATGGGCAACTCTAACTGAACATGTGATTGAAAAATACATTTTCAGAAGTTACCTGCAGTGAAAACCACGTGTCAAATAAACAGTGAACCAGGAGATATAAACAGCCGAAGTTCCACTTTGAAATTCACTGCAGAACCTTAAATTAAATAGTGCCAAGCATTACACAGGAACTTTCTAAACACGTTCAGAAACCAATCACGCATTAAAATTGTATCTATTTATAATCTGCTATATGAAATGCTATGCATATTATGTCTAGTTATCTGTTCTTCAGGCAGTTCTGAATTTGTTACAATCCAAAACAATGATTATGTAAATATGAGCTAATAAAACACCAAAATATATTCATAACTTTAAAAATAAGCTAGTGCATAATCATGCAAAATATTATTGCAAAGTTATCGACTAGTAAGTAGATTTACTGTATTCCTGTGAAGTCAGTGAATAATATATTTGTTGGGCAGAAACCTACAGTGCTCCCAGAGAAAATGTTTGGAACTGAGTTATTGGTTGTGGGGATTATAAAGAATAAGCACATAATAATGAAAAAATACAGTTATGCTACTTTTCATACGTAGCTGATGCCCATGGTTACAAAATGTAATTTAAATAACAAATGCAGGTAGTTAGTAGCTAATAGAGATGGGCTGAACACCCCCTGGTTCGGTTCTCGCCAGAACTTTTGAACATCACAAAACTTTGGAGCCAAACAACAAACCCCATTAAAGTCTATGGGACCCGAACTGAAGAAATCAAAAGTGCCCATTTTGAAGACTTATATGCAAGTTATTGGACATACATAGGGTATGGGGGTCCGGGTACTGCCCTCGGGGACATGCATCAATGCAAAAAAAAAGTTTGTAAATAAGATCATATTTAAATGAGCAGTGATTTAATGATGCTTAAAGTGAAACAATAAAAGTGAAAAATTCCTTTAACCACTTTAAGGCCTTCCTCTGTACATATACTGTGGCAGGGTGGCTCTATTGCGTGAAACAACATACCTATACCTCATTTCATTCAATAGATTCTGTGGGCGCCTGCTGCGTGCCTCAGGAGCACCCTGCGATCGCTCCACAGAGAGGCAGAACGGGAAGCTGCCTATGTAAACAAGGCGGATCCCCATTCTGACAGGAGACAACACTGAGATCTGCTGTTCCTAGTGATCAGGAACAGCAATCTCTGTGTTGTCCTAGTGAACCCATCCCCCACACAGTTAGAACACATCCAGGGAACACAGCTAACCCTTTGATGGCCCCTAGTGTTAACCCCTTCCCCATCAGTGTCATTTATACATTGATCAGTGCATTTTTTTGAGCACTGATCACTGTAATAATGTCACTGGTCCCCAAAAAGTGTCACTTGGGGTCAGATTTGTCTGCCGCAATCTCTCAGTCCCGCTAAAAATCTCTGATCGCCGCCATTACCAGTAAAGAGATAAATATAAATAAAAGTACATAAATCTATCCCCTATTTTGTAGATGATATAACTTTTGCACAAACCAGCCAAGCGCTTATTGCTATTTTTTTTACCAAAAATATGTAGCATAATACATATTGGCCTAAACTGATGAATAAATTAGCTTTTTTATATATATTTTTTCGATATGTATTATATCAGAAAGTAAAAATACCACCAAAAGAAAGCTCTATTTGTGGGAAAACAGGACATCAATTTTGTTTGGTTACAGCGTTGCACCGTTCAATTGTCAGTTAAAGCAACACAGTGCCATATCACAAAAAATGGCCTGGTCATAAAGGGGGTAAATCCTTTCGGGGCTGAAATTGTAAAACATCGTGCCTGGAGGGTCCCCTTTGTCTGCCTGTAAAGTGGTGCATCTGTACTGTGTATAGAACCTGCTGCAGCAAAAATTACATTTATCAAGAAAAAAAATAAGTTTTCCCTGCAAGCTTTCTTTATTTTATAAACAATGGCTTGGGGAGCCAGTCTGTATGATGAGGCCACAATTTAGTGCACTTGGAACAAGTGTAGAGGTTATTTGGATAAATTCTTGTGTCTGCTTTGCAGACTTTGGATAGAAGTAACTGGTGCGGAAAAATTGGTCTTTGGGTGTCGGTTGTGCCTTCACACCATAACACTATAGAGGTACTCTTGATGAATGCAAGAATTGGCCTTCCTGTAAAACTTTTTTTTGCTAGGGCCTTTTTTTACATTAGAGCTGCAGCAGCAACAGCATACATTTGGCAGAAGCAAAGCTTCGGTTGCAGCATACCGCCATATACTTATGCGATGAAGTAATGTGCACTAAAGCATCACATATTTATCTCCCCCCACTGCATTGTCATAGCTGCCATTAAATGTAGGCAATCCCCATTATTGAAAAAAATGTCAGGCAGGCCTAAAGTGAGAAGCAGAGATTCTGCACACAGAGGTAGTAGGTTATTTAAAGTGGAACTTCACTCTCTCAACCAACATAGACTATTTTTAATTCTTATGCTTCTAGCATTAGTAAATAGAAATGTATACCATATTTAGAGAAAGAACAACATACACTCGGCGCTACCCTTGTTATAACTGAGGATTGGTTATGTGCAATCAGATTGAATCATGTATAAGGAGTTGGTAGAACTGGAACTCTTGGTATGTACAATAAAGATGACAGTAAGTGAAAAATGTATAAAACCTTTGGTGCCTGTATACGTGAAGAAGATAAACAGTTATCTAATCCCAGAGTTTTAGAGTTAAATTAATTGAATTAGTCACTGGCTAACAACATGGGCTGCCAATAGGAATGCATTTTGGAAGATAGACCTTGCCTCCTGCATCGGTCACCCATATGTATACCATATTTGCTTGTTTTAAACTTTTACATTTGCTCGTATTCCAGTTACTTCCAAGTTTCCAGGCCTAGGCAAATGATGTCATATATCCCAGGAGTCGTTGGGGGTTTTCTCAGCTAAGCACACCTTCCTGCCTGCCGTGCAAGACAAGACAGCCAGCTTGCAGAGGTGATTACTATAAGGAATACCACTGTGAGATAGGAATATCTTGGGTTTTAACAGGCCATTTCTGAAGTGCAGAGAGAACCGGGTTAGATCTCAGTCAAATAGTGGACAACAATCTCTAAAACAAGACAAAAAGGGCTGACCTTTAATATTGCTGAGATGCCAAACATTGCTCCAGAATTTTTTTTAAAAAATTACATTTTTTTCCTTTACATTCTTTCTTTATTTTGCCCTCATAGGTTTTTCCCTGCACTGTCAAACAAACACAGGCAGGGACGGCATTACTAAACCATACACTGATAAGTCATTGCTGGACCAGCTGAATTTTTATCCGTGTGTGAACCCCAACTTTGACAAAAGTAATTTATTTCATCAACTTTTGTTGAAGACTCTCGTTGGAAAGTTTATACAATAATCAGCTGCTGCAGACTCTCAGCAGATGCCACTGATTAGTGTGTTCAAGATGGGGCACAGATAAAATCAATGTCTCGGCTGCCTTTTCCTGATGCAATGAGTTGCTGCGAAAAAAAAGGCAGCTCTTGAGCAGAGTGTTAGCGACAATTGCCTAATGCTCTCTTACCCCAAGCTAAGGTAACAGTTATGTTGAATTATTTTAATTGATTGATCTTGGCTCTGTAAATATTTAGCCGGTTTAAAGCGGAGTTCCAGCAAAAAGTGAAACTTCCACTTTAAGGGAAGGTGACTCCCCGACATGCCACAATTTGGGGGGGACCGGTCCACTTCCTCTCCTGGTGCCGGAGAACTGGGAGGAAGTTCACCTTCCCTTCCTCCCTCTCGGCGATTTTCTGGGACACATCACAGGTCCCAGAAGATATGCTGGCCATTCGCAGCGCACAGCGTGACTCTCACTTGCGCAGTGCGTGCCCGGCTTTGAAGTTAAAGCCAGGTACCCACACTTGTGATGCTGGCATTGTACGGAGGAGGGGGGAGAAGAGCGACGCTGCGGGCGGCTGCATCGCTGGAGCTTGGGACAGGTGAGTGTCCAATTATTAAAAGTCAGCAGCTACACTTTTTGTAGCTGCTGACTTTTAATAGGGTGGAACTCTGCTTTAACTTAATCATCTGCTATAGTTGCATTTACTGTACATTCAGATATAGTAGAGCCAGGGCCTGGGTTTTGGAGTGTGTGTGACCCGCTGCAATGGATACTAGTGAGCATTTTTACTCACTCTGCTCAACTGGAAGAAATGCTCAATATACACCACTGTGGTGCATAGGCCCAACTGTATTGCTTTGAAGCAGCTCACATAACTCCGGCCACCGCATCCTTAAGAACTGATGAGTCATCAAAATGTAAAAAAAAAAATGCAGGCAATGAAAAATTAAGAAAAAAAAACAATGTGGGGTCCCCCAATGCATATAAGGACTTTCGGGTGCGGTGTCCTCCCCGAATCCATACCAGACCCTTATCCAAGCATGCAGCCTGGCAGGTCATCAAAGGAGGGGGGCGAGCGAGCGCCCCCCTCCTGAACCATACCAGGCCACATGTCCTCAACATGAGGGAGTGTTTTGGGACAGGGGGGCCCCAAAGCACCTTGCCCCCATGTTGATAGGGACAAGGGCCTCTTCCCCACAACTCTGGCCGGTGGTTGTCGGGGTCTGCGGGCGAAGGGCTTATCAGATCCCGCTCCCCCATGTGAATGAGTAGGGGTTACACAGTACCCCTACTCATTCACCAAAAAAAAAGTGTAGTGTAGAGAAAGACATTAGGAAGTTTTTGATAAGTCCATTATTTAAAAAACAAAAAAATGTCCCCTGGTGTAGATGTGTAGATCCATTGTCAATCATGATTTCGCCGATCCAAAAAAAAAAAAAATTCTCGACGAAGGCTCCTGCTGTCTCGGACACCCGAGGTAATAGGTTCTTGATCACAATTCGGGACTTAAAGTAGAACTATGGTCAAAATGAAAAAAACAATATGGGATATAACTATACAGTCTGTTAAACATCTCACGGGTAGTTTTGCAATAAACAGTAAAAATTTTGAGATATCTACCTCGTCCCCTGCAGCTGAAAGCTCTCATGTTCACTACCTTTACTAAGGAGACAACGGTGCTTCCTCTGTTTCTAAATGCCTGTTGTTTTGCGTGCTGCCTCTCTGAAGAGACTACAACGTGCCATCCTGGCATCACTGGGGGAGGTGCTCAGGCATTGCAATGCCTAGACATTGCAAGCTTCACAGACCTCCCGACATGACTCTGCCCACTCCTCCACTCACGATCGGCCTGTGAAGCCCCACCCATTCCAACCTATGTCCTGCCTTTGCCCCACCTATACCCGCCCACTGCTCTGTGTCTATGCAGGCTCTTCCGTCGGCTTGGCATTTCTTCTGTCAAGACAAGAACAGGCAGAGAAGCACACAGATTAATAGAAAAATATGCGTGCAAACCAACCAGCAGTTAAAAACTTATAATGAAGATATTTTTTTAAAAATATATAACATAGATTTACAGTTAAAAAACCTTCATGGCAAACCAATCTGTGGCACGTCAGGGTGTCTATTACTCACAGAGGTGAAAGGGTGACCAGTGGCATAGCATGGGGTTTTATATTAGGTCAAATACCAATAAAAATTGACATTATAAACATAAGGACCAGTGACAACTATTCCATCTTCCACTGACAGCATTGTTACAGCAGCACATACCTTGTACTGACGTGTACTGTTTTACATAGCACACACCCAGCTATTGATTGGCAGAAGAAGCGTGTGTTATGTAAAATAGACTGTGCATGATAGAGGCACAAGGAGCTATGGGAATTGTAGTTGCCTGTGGGAGATGCAGATTATAGCACAGTGAAAGGAAATTACATGCCAGCTCTGCAGAACTCCTCCCACCATCACTAGCATTATACAGCAAAGGACAACTGGTGGCGGGGATTAGAGACTCAAATCACAGTTATATGGTAGGAAAATAATGATTTCAATTATTATGTTTATTACCATGTGTAACTTTCTTTGCCATGGTGGTCACCTGTCATCCTTCAGTACATCCCCATATGCCTTCCTACGCTTTGTGACTTTGGCCTTTAATTGGCTTACTTTAAAGGTGCAATTCACCACAAAAGAAGTGTATTTGCACGGACATGCATAAAATACTGACCAGTAATGCAGGTGTTTGTATTTGAAATATTACTGACCTAAATGTGTCACTAGTGTATGGATAATTACACGCCTGTATGGATGGATCCATTGAAAGCAAAGGCCTGCAATCAGATCAGTAGAAAACATCTAAATGCCTAAAACGTGCTGTTTTTGGTTTCCATGTGCAAGAGTCCTTTGAGTTTATATCTGCAGGATGTGGGTCACTAAATTGAAAATAAACATGTGTGGATGTGTTAAAAAATTGACTTGCATTCACTGCACATTTGCCCCTGATGTAAGAAACATTTTGCAAGCACATATATGATGTAAAGTCATATGCGTTCCTTTGCTGATATAATTTGCTGGCAAGATTGGCTGTGAGCACATACAGTAACAGATAGTTTTCAGCCATGGTAAGCAGGGGTATCCTGCATTAGGCTGGGTTCACACCTATGCGAATTGGATGCGGCTTAAACCGCATCCAATTCGCAGGACACTTGAAAACACATTGTTTTCAATGTGTCCGGTTCACATATGTGCGGTGCATTCGCACTCCGCATTGCACAAAAACCGCACACGATTTTTGTGCAATGCGGTGCGAATTCCCAGCCTGTTGAGTTCAATGGGAGCGCATCTAACACGGAGATGTGCTCCGCATTGAACAGCGATTTTGCAGGGATTTTAACCCTCCTCGCTGCATCCCCCCTCCCTCCCCCCTCCCTCCCCGAGCAGCTGATGCGCTGCGAGAACGGACATGAGCCGCCGAATGGCGGCTCCGCCCCTTCTCAGCAGCAGACAGGCTGGAATTCGCACCGCAATGGTGTGAATCCAGCCTTACTTACTAAATGAAGCACAATATAAAACAAAATAAAATGTGAAACATAAATGACCAAAAACAAGGCCCATAACATACTGTACATTGAGCTTGGACTACAACAAACTTAAAAGGGCCCAAAAAACATTAAAGTGGAACTGTGGCGATCCACAGTGGAACTCTCCCCTGCTCTGCCATTCCTATGCAGGACATGCCACTATTTCATGGCTTGAGGAAGTCCAAAGCAATACAAGTAGAGCTAATGGGAGGACTGAAATCTCACCCTTCACATTAGCTTACCACTAATGCATTACAAACCCATTCCAGCAGAATGGAAGAACAGGACTTTAGCTTTGGCTTAAAGTTAGTTACATCTATGCACTATTTATCCAAATATATGGGGTCAAATGCCCATTGCATCTATATGAGCTTAAAGGACATTCCTTTTCAGAACCATGAGCATTAATCTAGAGTTGACCCCCGTGTGGGTAGAATGGCTTCCACTGTTCAGGGAAAGCTTTGTACTAGATTTTGGAGTGTATCTGTGGGAATGTGTGCCCATTCAGCCAAAATATAATTTGTGAGGTCAGATATTGATGCTGGACAAGAAGACCTGGTTTGCATTTGGCTTTCCACTCCATTCCAAAGGTGTTAAATAGGGTTAAGGTCAGGGCTGTGTATAAGCCATTTCAGCAAATGTGCTTTGTCAATGCATGACAAGGCAACTAGAGGGTAGCCCCACTACCAGCACATACTCACTTTACCTTCAGTCTCTCCAAATGTTTCTAAATATGGATAAGCATGTGACTCAATCCATATCTCGACACTTCAGCACAGGTGCTTGGATGTTTGCTGCCCAGGCACCCAACAATTTCATGTGATGATGAAAGAAAATATTTTTTCCCTTTGTAACCTTCAAGCTGTGAATTTTAGGTTTACACAGGGCTTCATTATTCACTCTCTGTGGCCAAACAGAGTGAAAGGCAAGCAAAGGTAAGGTTTGAATGTGCAGCTGGTGGAGCACAACACTAGAATTGAACCTGTTTTTTTGGTCTACCTGGGCAAAGCACAGGTTCAATTAAATGCAGATCTACCAAAAAGCAACTTGGATAATTGGCTACTGGTCTTGCAGTAAGCACAAAAACACCTTTTCTATGATTGTCATGTGATCTGTGATGTCACTTCAAGCTGCAGGACAGGCATGGAAATTGTCCTGTGATTAGTGGATGGAATATCCTCTTCCGAGCAACTCTTTGTTTACGTTTTTTCAAAACTTTTTTCAAAACTCCAACCTGCCATCTCTGTCTTTCTCCTTGGAGAAAAACAGGAATGAAGATCTTCTATCAAATCTGTAGGGAAAATTATTGTGTATCCTCTCAGATGTTTGGACCCAGGTCCCAATCTTAAAGGAGTTGTAAATGCAGAAGGTTTTTTATCTTAATGCATTAAGATAAGGGTGCCCCCCCACCCAGCACCCTGTAATTACTTACCTAAGCCCCATCTCTCTCCAGAGATGTCCACGAGTGTCTTAGCCATCCCAAACACTCCTCCAGATTGGCTGAGACATAGCAGCGGCGCCATTGGCTCCCGTGGCTGTCAAATGAAGTCAGTCAGCCAATCAGGGGAGAGAGGGGACAGGGCTAGGTTGGGGCTCCGTGTCTGAATGGATACACGGAGCTCTCACTCAACTCGGTTGTCCTCATAGAAAGCTACCGGCTGAGGGGGCACTCAATAGGAGGAAGGGGCCAGGAGAAGCAGAGAGGGACCTGAGAAGAGGAGGATCCGGGCTGCTCTGTGCAAAACCAACTGCACAGGGGAGGTAAGTAGAACATGTTTGTTATTTTTTTAATAAAAAAAAACAAGACTTTACAATCACTTTAAGAAATGTAAATGAAGATAGATAATTCGAACTTTGGGGTGTCCGTGACCCGGACCCGAACCCGGACATTTGAAAAAAAGTTTGAGTTTGAGTTCTGGGTTTGGGTATTTGATCATGCATGTTGAATAGCTGCAGGGCAGCCAATCAACAAGCGTTTCACTGGTTTGCCCTTAGAAGCCATCACAGCCATGCCTACTAATGGCATGGCTGTGATTGGCCAGTGCATCATGTGACCCAGCCTTTTTATATGCTGGAGTCACTTAGTGCTGCATGTCACATGCTCTCTGGGTAGTGTAGGGAGAGGATGCTGCCGGTGCTGTGAGGGTCAGATTGCAGATAGATAGATAGGTAGAGATTACTACTACTACTGCTTTTAGGGACAGATTGCAGATCTCATCCTGCATTACAGAACGATCTGACTGGACTAGGTAGAGTCTACTGATTAGAGGGACAGATTATTGTTCTAAAATCATCTTCTAGTTCTATAGGGTCAGGTTCCTGCTGTTGCTGTAAGGGACAGATTATTGTTCTAAAATCATTTTGCAGCCCTCTAGCACTTTCCAGGACTCTTTTACAGTCATTTTTGTGCCGAAAAGTTCAATGGGGTTCGGGGTAAAGTTCGGGTCAAGTTCGGTACCGAACCCAGACTTTTTTCCGAAGTTTGGCCGAACCCACCGAACCCAAACATTCATGGGTTCGCTCAACTCTATAGATAATCAACCTGTAATATACAGTTAAAATTTATAGTTAAAATAACCAATATGCATGAATAAAAACAAAAGTATGAATTCATAAAATGTATCAGCTATAATAAAGCATCCTGTGCATTTCCAGCTCATTAGATAAAATGTTCCAGTTTTGCAGATTAAGATATAGACATGATAATCCATGTGGAAGAACCAAATTATGAATAAAACTCTTCCAACTCATGAGGTGTATATGCATTTTGCAGAATGCATAAAAAAGCTGAACTGTATCCATCTAAAAAAAATGCTACATAATGTCATCTTTATTTTTATTTTTAACTGGCTTCAGTTTCTGTTCATGAGCTAGCTCTTGCCAACCTGCCTGGCTGCAGTGTGGTCATAGGCATGAGTCTGGTCGAGGGATTCAGGGGAACATGCTTCACCCACTCAGTATTGTAATACCACTACATATTTTGTAAATGTCTGTTGCAGTGGATGAGAGATAGGGGCCTACCAGTGGCTTCTCTATTCTAATTCACAAAGCCCTTTCTATATACAATGGCCACATACAGTATATTCCCCTGCCACCCTGAATTGGTAATCAATAGGGGATGCTGGAACTGATTTCAAATACAAATCCTTGAAATTCACAGCTAATACATATCACCCACATAAATTTGAGGTCACACCAGCACAGCTGTATGCCTTTGCAAGCAGGGTCTGTATTGACCCAAACACATACAGCATAATCAGGACTTTACTAAGACCTGCAAGCTGGCAGAAACAAAGGTCGCCCTGGGTATAAATACTGTTAAATTCATCATTGTGCATTTTAAGAAATCCTAATTAGGACTTACCTATGGAATGATAACTTTCTTTTAAGTACATTTCTGCCACAGAGTTCAGGAGTAAGGAGTTAGATACAAATCTGATTGCCTGCAGACACTTGCTTACTAAGTACCACTCCGAGCTGATAGAGTGGAAAGAAAGTATGGCATTATCACTCTGAAGAGTTTCTTCCTTAGCGACATACAGCTGGAAGGGTTGACAATGTATGGAATGGCTGATAAAGCGAATTTCACAGGTCAGGACCCAGAAGACTTTTTCTACCAGTATATCTAAACTCTATCTGGACAATATTTATTTTTCTAAAGCACTGTGTATAATTACCATTTGCTATTTTTTTTCAAATACTTGTCTTTTCAGTGCTGCTGATTTACTCCAACCTCTTTTAACAACTTCCTGTATACATGCACTCACTCCTTGGTCAGCTACACATTTATGCTATGGACCATGGTGACAATGGTGGTCCATGTCTATGCATCATGTGTCTGCACAAACACATGTAGTCTCCACCATGGTGAAAGTCACAGGATGACACCACATGAGCACAATTGGGAGGCAGTTATCATCCCCTAATAGGGGTGGCTGAACAAGGATCTGTTTTGCGGTACCACCAAGTGTCAATGCTGCACATTTAAAAATAATTAAATTCATTTTTGCAATCACATCAACATGTATAAAGATCATAGCTTGTATTAATGTAGTTTGGATTTAATTTAAGGAAAAGGGACATCTTTTTGTCAGGGCTGGGTTCCTGCTATTTACGAGCAACTTTTTACTTTCAGTGCACAGATCTGCTAAGCTGTTGGTTAAATGCCAGCCAATCATTGTTTCCACAGTAACTCACCTGGTTACCATTACCTGCCTCATTAATTCAGCCTACAGCCAGCCCCTTTTGGCTATTTAAACAGCATTGCTCATTTCCTCTGTGCCCTCGTGTGGTATAGGATCTCCAGTATGTCCCTGTGTATGACTTGGCCTGGCTGAGTTCTCTCCCAATACCTGTTCCTGTTTTTGCACCTTACTAAGCTGATTTCTGGCTTCCTGAGCCTGGCTTGTCTGATTACCCACTCTGGCATCCAAACCCTGGCTTCAGTTTTTGACTAAGTCCCTGAACTGTGTTTTTTTTTTTTTGGTATTTCATTAGGGGCGTGATTTTAACTGCATTTTCTATCTCTGTCTGGTTTATGGTGCCTGACACTTTCAAAGACAGTGAGGGGCATATTTTGAACAGAGAGGACAATCGGTGTGCGAGAGATGTGAAAGAGGCCATCTATGTCAAACTGGATTAACCATTCCCAAACAGAGGTGGTGGTTTTGGATATCATCTGTCACCCATACATAAAGTTATTTTAACATCCTGTGTTGCTTGGCTATTTTTGGTGTTTTGCATAGCTTAGATATGTGAACTGTTAGATTTTAAGATCATGTGTTATTTTAGAAGCTAGGGCTATCGATAAGCTAACTAACCCACTCGGTTAGTTTGTGAAGCTCCTTACAGGATATGATGCAACAGGAAATAGGGGGGAGGGGACTAAGACTTTGAACAGGCCATGTGCTGAGACAAAGACAGTGTTGATCTGAGGACTTAGGAGAAGCAGGAAGCAGTCTGGAAGATCCTGGATCCTAGACGATTACTCAACCATAAAAGAAGATTCAAGTTAAGTAACTGTTTAGTATACTTCTTGCATACATATGGTACATGCTTATTTGCTAGGAAGATAGTAAGCTTGTGCATGCTGTAGGCATATTTTGTTACACTTTGTATGTCATGCATTGTGTTTTCTGCAGTTGTATGTGCACCTTTTCTGTTTAGTAAAAGTATTAATACACTACAGAGGTCTAAGCTTCATTTATTTTTACTGCAAGAACCACTTAAAAGATGCAAACAAAACACATCCTAATCCTGGCAATTTAACAACAATTTCTGCAGACATTTAACTCAAACAATTACTACCTGTTTCAGACCCCCATGGACTGGGATAATTGGATTAATGAATTAGAACACAGTGATTTCCCAAACATTCGCACCTCTTGACATGTTCCTGGGTGATTGACAACTGCCTTGACACATTCAATGACTGGGTTGAGGTGATTGAGATACCCATAAGGCTATAAATGCTTAGGTATGTTCTTGACACTCAAGAGCGCTGAGAAAGCCAATTGGATAAGAGGCAAAATGTCTTCATCATTACAGAACAAGTCCAGCTAAATGTGACTAACTGCTACTAGAGAAACGGTGACTTGGATAAATGTATACCTTTACTCCTTCTGATTAACATTTAGTAATAAACTAAAGCAATCCACACATACAGATTACAAACTCCTTTGTATTGGTTATATCTGTTAAAGGGTAGAAAAGGAATGCAGGAGAAGACATACAGTATCTCACAAAAGTGAGTACACCCCTCACATTTTTGAAAATATGTTATTATATCTTTTTCATGTGACAACACTGAAGAAATGACACTTTGCTACAATGTAAAGTAGTGAGTGTACCGCTTGTATAATAGTGTAAATTTGCTGTCCCCTCAAAATAACTGAACACACAGCTATTAATGTCTAAACTGTTGGTAACAAAAGTGAGTACAACCCTAAGTAACAATGTCCAAATTGGGCCCAAAGTGTCAATATTTTGTGTGGCCACCATTATTTTCCAGCACTGCCTTAACCCTCTTGCTCATGGAGTTCACTAGAGCTTCACAGGTTGCCAATGGAGTCCTCTTCCACTCCTCCATGATGACCTTGCGCTCCTCCACCTTCCGTTTGAGGATGCCCCACAGATGCTCAATAGGGTTTAGGTCTGGAGACATGCTTGGCCAGTCCATCACCTTTACCGTCAGCTTCTTTAGCAAGGCAGTGGTCATCTTGGCAGTGTGCTTGGGGTCATTATCATGTTGAAATACTGCCCTGCGGCCCAGTCTCAGCAGGGAGGAGATCATGCTCTGCTTCAGTATGTCACAGTACATGTTGGCATTCATGGTTTCCTCAATTAACTGTAGCTCCCCAGTGCCGGCAGCACTCAGGCAGTCCCAGACCATGACACGCCCACCACAATGCTTGATTGTAGGCAAGATCTTTGTACTTCTCACCTGGTTGCCGCCACACACGCTTGACATCATCTGAACCAAATACGTTTATCTTGGTCTCCTCAGACCACAGAACATGGTTGCAGTAATCCATGTCCTTAGTCTGCTTGTCTTCAGCAAACTGTTTGCAGGCTTTCTTGTGCATCATGTTAGAAGAGGCTTCCTTCTGGGACGATAGCCATGCAGACCAATTTGATGCAGTGTGCAGCGTATGGTCTGAGCATTGACAGGCTGACCCCCCACCCCTTCAACCTCTGCAGCAATGCTGGCAGCACTCATACGTCTTTTTCCCCAAAGACAACCTCTGGATACGATGCTGAGCATGCACACTCAACTTCTTTGGTCGACCATGGCGAGACCTGTTCTGAGTGGAATCTGTCCTGTTAAACTGCTGTATGGTCTTGGCCACTGTGCTGCAGCTCAGTTTCAGGGTCTTGGCAAACTTCTTATAGCCTAGGCCAGGGGTAGGGAACCTGCGGCTCTCCAGATGTTGTAGAACTACATTTCCCATGAGACATTGCAAGCCTAATGGATACAATTTCTCCCAGAAGCATGATGGGAAATGTAGTTCTACAACAGCTGGAGAGCCGCAGGTTCCCTACCCCTGGCCTAGGCCATCTTTATATAGAGCAGCAATTCTTTTTTTCAGATCCTCAGAGAGTTCTTTGCCAAGAGGTGTGAGAGAGTAGTGGAGCGCTATCTGTTGTGTGTAGATTTCAAATAAAATTGTAGTGCTTGTGATAACCAGCTTAGTAAGTAAAACGTAGCTTTCTACAAAACCTGTACACTTCCAAATATGCAAATTGTTAGTATACCGCAATAGGTGTTTAAATGTAATACTTTGTGGTAATCAACTTAATAAGGAATAATCAAACCTTAATAGTGCTCATAGTTCCAAATGTGCAAGCAATTAACTCACCACAGTGTATCATAAAAGTAATGTAAGTTCACATAAATTCTGATGACATGTGTCTCAAGGCTGGAAACCCAGATAAAACAAATTTATGCAGTGAGCTTCGACTTGTATTGCAGAAACGTCGATCATGAAGTATATTTTACATTGTCTAGAAAAGTCATTTTATTCATTTGTATCTTTATCCTGGGGTTATGAGAGTTTCCCTTCACCAGTGTGCAGGTGGTGTGCTATGGTAAATATAGTGACTTTTCCTCTTCCTGTGTCACCCTTATGTGTTTTAGCCTCTCACCTGAGATGTGCTAGAACTTTAGCACATAAAGGTTTCTTTATAGAGGTGATTTCCCAATCTGCCTCTAGGGGTTCCCTGTGGGTTTTTAGGCCTTCTGTTACTCTGATTTCCACGATGTTTGTATAGGGGTAGTTCCTTATCCTCCCAGTGGGTATATAAAGAAACCAGAAATTCTCTCTGGGTGTAGTATGATTTTAAAACAGCTTTATTTAAAAACAGTAATAGTAAAACTCACATTTAAAAAGCAATTATGTGTCCTTTATCCACGAGCGGCGAGCTCATCTGTATACCAATGTACCTTCTGGTCACCTCTTCTACCGCCCTACACGTTACGTCATGCACCATGTGACTTCTTCATGGGGATAACACACAACACAAATATATTTGCCATGAGGTGCCATGTTGAACTTCCAGTGACCAGTATGAGAGAATGAGAGCGAGAACACCAAATTTAAGACACCTGCTCTCCATTCACACCTGAGACCTTGTGACAATAATGAGTTACATGACACCGGGGAGGGAAAAAAGCCAATTGGGCCCAATTTGGACATTTTCACTTAGGGATGTACTCCCTTTTATAGCCACTAGTTTAGACATTAATGGCTGTGTGTTGAGTTATTTTGAGGGGACAGCAAATTTACACTGTTATACAAGCTGTACACGCACTACTTTACATTGTAGCAAAGTGTCATTTCTTCAGTGTTGTCACATGAAAAAACATAATAAAATATTTACAAAAATGTGAGGGGTGTACTCACTTTTGCGATATACCATACACATTGCATTCTGCCAAGTCTGTGTCTACAGATAGAAGAACATCATCCAAAAAACTGACAAATGGGCTAAAAAGCACACTGTCCAGGTAAAAATGAAAAAGCTAAGAACCCTATAGTTTTAAACACTTTTGGCTTTTATATGTTTATAGGGTTTAGCAGTATGACTAAATTCACTACTAGAAACTATGTCGGAGGTGATAATATGGCACATGATAAGGTGCAGACATTGACTTAAGAATTACACTAAATTCACTTGAGACATTTGTCAGTAAAATACAGAGAGTGTCAACCAATAAAAATATAACACTTATTTTCTCTTCACTTGTGAAAGACAATTACTAGAATCTATTGCTGAAACCTTGTTATTGTCCATCAGGTAAGAACATGTCAACTGTTAATTAAATCCTTCAAATTCTTTTCATTTCTTTTTATTTATAATTTATTGTGCTGGAAAAAGTGTAGATATAAACTGAGCTTTACAGACTCTGCCTTAAAAGAAATATGTATGAAACCAAAAGGCATGTAAAAGAAAATATTCTACCTGGTAGGAGAGATCTTATAAGCAAAAATGGGTCAAGGTAGCATTAAAGGGTCTCAAATACTCTTTTAAATCAGGATTCAAAAGTTTCAAAAGGAGAGTACACTATATTACCAAAAGTATTGGAACGCCTGCCTTTACACGCACATGACCTTTAATGGCATCCCAGTCTTAGTCCGTAGGGTTCAATTTTTAGTTGGCCCACCCTTTGTAGCTATAACAGCTTCAACTCTTCTGGGACGCTGTCCACAAGGTTTAGGAGTGTGTCTATGGGAATGTTTGACCATTCTTCCAGAAGCGCATTTGTGAGGTCAGCCACTGATGTGGATGAGAAGGCCTGGCTCGCAGTCTCCGCTCTAATTCATCCCAAAAGTATTCTATTGGGTTGTGGTCAAGGCTCTGTGCAGGACAGTCAATCCCTCCACCCCAAACTCACACATACATGTCTTTATGGACCTTGCTTTGTGCACTGGTCCTAATCATTTGGTGGAGGGGGGGGGGGGTTATGGTGTGTGGTTGTTTTTCAGGGGTTGGGCTTGGCCCCTTAGTTCCAGTGAAGGAAACTCTTGAGGTCTCAGCATACCAAGACATTTTGGACAATTTCATGCTCCCAACTTTGTGGGAACAGTTTGGGGATGACCCTTCCAGTTTCAATGTGACTGCGGTACCAGTGCACAAAGCAAGGTCAGAGTCCTGACCTCAACCCGATAGAACACCTTTGGGATGAATTATAGCAGAGACTGCAAGCCAGGCCTTCTTGTCCAAGCGCCTGACCTCACAAATGCACTTCTGGAAGAATGGTCAAACATTCCCATAGACACTCCTAAACCTTGTGGACAGCCTTCCCAGAAGAGTTGAAGCTGTTATAGCTGCAAAGGGTGGGCCAACTCAATATTGAACCCTACAGACTAAGACGCCATTAAAGTTTATATGCATGTAAAGGCGGGCGTCCCAATACTTTTGGTAATATAGTGTATATTCCCTGATAGAAAATGACAGAGATTTTTATCTCTTGATTGGTTTCAATAGTGTGGATTATTCTATAATATTACAGATTTTTGTTGTGTGTTCATGTTAGTAATTTGTCGGTAAGTAAAAGATCTTATTGATCATTTATAATCTCATACCCATACCCAACTCCTGTATTCACAATCAGGATGTGCAATATTTATGTAGCCATGTATTCTGACAGTGGAGTAGTCCCCGCTGTCAGAATACAAAAACACAGCGAGGGCAGATTCCACTACTCACCTTGATGTATAGATGGATGAATCTGCTCAGCCTGCTAGCTGGTCAAAAATAAACTGACCCATGTATGGGATAGCAAGGAGAATGACATGGTTTACCTAGCTGTAAAAAATGATAACAGGAAGGCTTTTTGTTGCAGAAAAGGCATACTATGTGCAATCTTAGCATGACTTGGAATCATCCTGGGCTAGCCAATCAAAATGGTTGACGATAGTGAACATGGAAGAAGAACAGTTAAAGAATCAGTGCTGATGAGGGACCCTGCAGACTTCACATCACTGGAGGGAGGCGAGTATAGTGGACTTTACTTCTATTTTAAGCCTACAGCCTCAGAGACTTATAAAAAGCCAATAGGAAATATAGCCTATAACCACAAGTGTTATGGTGGACTAATCCTTTAAATTGTAAAGGCAAAAAGTTGCAGCACAACAGTTTTAGTATGCTTGGAAATAAACAAGACAGAATCAACGCAGATTGTTCGTAATGAACTAGATAAATGTTTGTAACCTCAATCATGCTGATACATCTGTCATTTATTAACTGGGTGTTTATGGTACAAACACTGCTATTTGCTCTAACTTTAGGTATTGGTTTTATCAATAAATACAAATACAAATACCTCAGCTGCTGAGCACTGGATTGGTGACAAATCCTTTGGCGGGAAACATCTAGCCAATAGTGTAACCTTTTACTTCTTTCCTCTCCTGTCACTGGGCGGAGTCAGCATTTACCTCAGGTCTGTCAGCTGGACTCACCTTGGCGCTGCTCTCAACCCAGACTGAATATTCTACTTCATGAACTACTTCAAAGGACTAATTCTCTTGGAGGAAGGCTCGCCTCAGTCCTTTAATTTATTTATTTTTACCCCCCCCCCTCAGTTTTCCACTGGTGACAACTGTATCATCACTTACATCTGTGGGCCCTCTGCCTGTATTATATCTCACATTCCTGAAGGGCAAGGGCTACCCTGTATATTGATGGTAATAGGTTATCTGGGTTCAGTCAGGGAACTTTTCATCCACCTGTAGGTAAACCTGGACCTGCAGCAAGACCATAGAAGCATCACAACACTACTAGGACTTTACTGGGACCAGAAGATGAGGACCACTGACTGGAAGCGTCAATGCACAGGCCGACAGGACAGGAGCTGCCGTGTAAGAATACGCAGGACCCTCATACAAGCACCAACAGCCCAAGGACAACTGAATCACATAAACAATATGCTAGTTTCTGATAAGGTGGTTCTGAAAAGATACCATGTCTTTTGTAGGAGTCTAAAACTCCAACCTGGCAAACTCTAAAACAGCACACAGGAAATAAACGTGGGGCAAGGCAGAACTGTGATGCAGCAGCCAAAGGGGCATGATATGTTGCCTTAACCATCAAACTGGAAGGCCAGGAGGTCACTTTCCCCATGCTCACTGGACTCTGGCTTTGAGAACAAACTTCCTACCAGGCAACAGTGTTTTGGAAAGCAGAATTCTGCAGCACTGTAGTAGAAATGCACTGTGATTTACTAAAAGAAAGTATTGTCAATTCCTGTACTGAATTGAGAGAAAGAGGAGCATTGGAGAATACAGATCTCTGTGACTGAGCCTCAGAGGGGATCATGTGGCTACACCAAAAGCCTTCCAATGCTTCACTATTGAATCTTCATGCTGCTTATCAAGAAAATAAATTTGAGATGAAGTAAGAAGAGAGGGAGTTACCAGGGAGTTACAAGTTCCTGACCAAAAGCAGAGAATAAACAAAAATATTTAATGTCACATTTGGTCAGGACATCTAACCAAATGATCTAATCCCAAAAAGGGTTTGATATACTGTAGATTTATGTATATCAATGAGAATAAGCTATCAACAATTATATCAATAAAGACCAAGAACCCTTAGGAACTGACATATGATTAATTCCTTGGGTTTCCTCAGGAATCACAGCTAGAGGTGATAACCTAAATAAACAAATGGAGGAACTATATGAGGTGGGATCCTCTCTTCATACATTTCTTTTGAAAATTTAAAAAATACTATCATGCCTACATGTCGTGTTCTGTGACACATTGTGTACTGTATGTGTACTGCTCTTTAACTTTTCCTAATAAAACAAAGTGTGAAAAAATATGTATAAAACACAATATCAGGCAACTCATTCACTGATTTAAAACTGACAAGCTGTAAACAGCCAAATTTCTGTAAAGGAAGTAAATAAAACCCTCAGAAAAGCCAATAATGATAAAGTGACTGATCAGCCTGTTAGGCACACCTGTAAGCACACAATCTCCCCTAATAATCCTGACAGAGGCGGCTCTAGGATTTGTGAGGCCTTAGGCAAAACTTAGATATGAGGCCCCACTCACGCCCATAATGGGAAAAATAATTAAAGTGATAAAAATTAACTGTATTAGGAGGGTACAGTATAGGGGGAGGGTAAGTGGACAGTACAGGGGGCAGGAGAGCACAGAACAGCGGGAGGGTAAAGTGGACAGTACAGGGGGAAGGAAGGTACAGTACAGGGGGGAGCAGGAGGGCACAGCACAAGGAGAGGGTAAGTGGGCACAGTACAAGGGGCAGGAAAATA
>BLSH010173228.1:60788-75056 GCA_018402905.1 Glandirana rugosa
GTTTAACACACCCTTGGGGAGCCATATTAGTGTTCAAAATTTTAGAACACTAATATGGCTCCCTGCACCTGCACTTTTCCCATACACTTTGAAGATGATTTTAGAACACTAATATGGCTTTATGCGGCTGAAATATGCTTTTCCCACACAATTTGAAGGTGATTTTAGAACACTAATATGGCTCCCTGCGGCTGATATAGGCTTTTCCCACACAATTTGAAGATCATTTTAGAACACTAATATGGCTCTCTTCGGCTGATATAGGCTTTTCCCACACAATTTGAAGATGATTTTAGAACACTAATATGGCTCCCTGCGGCTGATATAGGCTTTTCCCACACAATTTGAAGATGAGTTTAGAACACTAATATGGCTCCCTGCGGCTGATATAGGCTTTTTCCAGTTAGCAATTGGGTTCGAAGGGCCCTGCTCATAGGAGCTTACAATCTAACATTGGACTAAACCTTACAGTGGACACACCTTTACCTTCACCGTGCATAACCACCCACACATTTCATCATTTCATAAAATGACTAAACACCCACATGACATTATTAGCTACAGAAAAATAATTAACAGTTATTCTAACAAAGCATTACAACATAATATTAAAAAAAAAAGCACATATTCAAACAATAACACCCCCCCACATGCTACACACATACATTGGGGAGTATTTTCTCCTAGAAGAATGCATGGTAAGACAAAGGAAATCCTGAAAGCATGACCTGTTGGGGCGCCTTGAGGACTGGAGTTGAGAAACACTGATCCAAGCAACAGTTTTCTAACCAGATGTACCTGTGCAGTGTAAACCTTACAATTTGAAATGTCCAAGTCCTTGGCTGCATTGAGCTTCCAATGTAAAGCCCCAAAATAACGTGCTTACATTACAGACTATTTGGACAAGAGACTAATAAAACACCAGCCTGTCTTTGGATTGTGGTGAGAAACCCAGCCATGGGTTTGTTATAAACTCAACACAAGCATTAGCATATCCGGGATATGAACCAGCAACCTTTTGGATGCCAGGTGGTTTGCTAGCCACTTAGCTAGTGAGCAGTACATGCTTTGTCCATCGCTGTGGTGTGAACCAGCCCTAAGTCCATAGCCATGCTCAATATCACAAGTAATATCACAAGTAATATCCAATAGATTGTCCTAAGCATTGGGAAATGTGCCTTTACACACACATGAACTATAATGGCAGCCCAGGGTTAAGTATAGAGTTGGGCCACCATTTGCAGCTATAACAGCTTCAACTCTTCTGGGAAGGCTGTCCATAAGGTTTAGGAATGTATCTATGGGAATGTTTGGCCATTCTTCCAGAAGCGCATTTGTGAGGTCAGGACGTGATGTTGGATGAGAAGGCCTGGCTCGCAGTCTCTGCTCTAATTCAGCCAAAAGGTGTTCTAGTTGAGGTCAGAACTTTGTGCAGGCCAGTCAAGTTCCTCCACACCAACCTCCCTCATCCATGTCTTTATGGACTTTGCTTTGTACACTGGTGCGCAGTCATGTTGGAACAGGAAGGGGCCATCCCCAAACTGTTCCCACAAAGTTGGGAGCATGAAATTGCCCACAATGTCTTGCTGATGCCTTCACTGGAACTAAGGGGTCAAGCCCAACCCCTGAAAAACACCCCGACATCATAACCCCCCTCCACCAAATGATGTGGACCAGTGCATAAAGCAAGATCCATAAAGACACGGATGAGTGAGTTTGGGGTGGAGGAACTTTACTGGCCTGCACAGAGTCCTGACCTCAACCAGATAGGACACCTTTTGGCTGAATTAGAGCGGAGACTGTGAGCCAGGCCTTCTCATCCAACATCAGTGCCTGACTTCACAAATGCACTTCTGGAAGAATGGCCAAATACTCACATAGACAAACATCCTAAACCTTATGGACAGCTTTCCCAGAAGAGTTGAAGCTGTCATAGCTGCAAAGGGTGGGCCAACTCAATATTGAACCCTACGGACTAAGACTGGGATGCCATTAATGTTCATGTGCATGTAAAGGCAGGCATCCCCATTGCCTAGCTAGTGTATCTGCCAAGATTTGCAATGGTGGTGGAACCCTCCTACACATAAATACTACATTTAGACATAATTTAGGTAAAGCCCTGAGTCATGATTAACAACATAGAGAGGACAAACAACATCTCTACATTAAGTGACTTGCTTGGGAATCGAACTCAGGACATCTGCAATGGTAGACAGAATTGCTACCTTTTAAACCATGGGGCTACTACATGTCAAGTCCTTTTACACATAAATACACAGATGCTGTATGTCTAGGAATATATAGGACTTACATTAGTCAGGAGTTAATCATCTAAATGTAATCTGTGATTTTTGGTGGTTCTTGCTGCATGAGTGTAGAATAGTAATGTTATCCTCTGATTTTTGGTAATAACATTTTTATTTCTGATGTTGGTACACATATCACATTTTTTTGGGGCTCAAATTAGGATCATTTGAAAATAATAAAAAATAAAAAAATGGGACTAATTTTAAATTTCCATAAGCAATGGTATTGTTTGTGGTTTGTAAAGACACCTGTGTGAGTTTGGGGAAATATTTTTGTGAGATAGATATCAACAAGTGAAAGTGACAGAGAAAAAATATTTAACCAAAACAGGAAAATATTATTCTAGCATTCTTAAAAACAAAATAGATTATGAAAATTGCAACAACGTTGCAAGGACAATTTCTTTGAGAGAAAGATACATTTAATCTCAACATGACATGGATTTATTTGAGAAAGTAACAATTGTACCATTAGAATGAATGGCTGAAACTTGCATTGTTCTGCATAACTCTCATCTTCACTCCCAAAAAATCTGTGTAAAATAACTCTCATTTTGGTATTTACTATCTACTCAAGGAATTACTCCATGAGAGTTAAAAACTGAGTTATTTTGTGTCTGAGCATGCTCAGTAGCACAGCTGGGCACCTAAATGTAAAGAGACGGGTATGTATACCTTCTCAGACTTTTTAAGATATTTCAGTGTAGAAAACAAAAAATTTCCTATCAAATGCTTACCGTAATTTTTCTTTCCTGACAGACTCCATGGCAGCCTACGTGTGGGAAATAACTAGCCAAACCACACGGATGGGCATACTGAACAAAATAAATTTTAACTTGCCCCACCAACAAGGAAGCCGGTTTTGCATAATGCATCATGAAAGTATTAATGGAGGCCCACGAGGCCGCCCTGCAGATGAGGCCTGGGGCCACGTGTCGGACGGGCGCCCAGGAAGTTGCAGAGCCCCTGGTCGAATGTGCCATTACTGCCTTTGAAGGAGCCAAGCCCTTAACCCTGAATGCTTGCTGGGCAGCTTGGACGACCCAGGCCCCAATTGTCCTGGACGAGGCACATTTCCCCTTGCTTCTCCCATAGAAGAGGATAAACAGATGATCCGAGCATCTAAAGGAAGAAATAATTTGCTGGTAGTGTTTCTCCTACGCCCAGTGAGTGAGCTTCTGAGGCCCCAGAAGCTTTAACATGGGCAATACAATATCCAACCTTTATGGAAGACCAACGTGACCATCGGATTTTAATCAAGCATGGGTATGAGCACAACCCGATCCGGGAGTAAGGACAAAAGAATGGTTCTTTGTGGCAGAAGACTCCTATATCTGAGACCCACTTGGCCGATGTGATGGCCACAAGGAATACGGTCTTCACTGGGAGATCTTTAATAGGAGCCGGGTTTGCTTCCAAAATATCTAGTCCCAAGAAAGAGCTCAGAATAAGGGGAAGATCCCACTTGGGGCTCCTTTGGGGCTTGAGTCTTGTTGCCCCTCTGAATAACTGCTGGACCAGAGGGTGAGTGGCCCAGGAAACTCCAGAGAAGGCCAAAAAGGCCGAAACTCAGAACCTGAGGGAACTCACCGACAGAGCCAGATCTAGCCCTGACTGTAAGAATTCCAGGATGTTTTGAATTTCTGGGTTTCTATAAGATCTACATGCAGCGGATGAATACTCCACCAACCTGGCCCAAGTTCAGCTGTAGACACTATTCGCCCTTCTTGAGCTTACGAGAGTGAAAATGATGCCCAACGCCCAGCCAAGGGCTCCCAGCCTCTCTCTCTCAAGAACCAGACCATCAGCCCCAATAGCGCTGGACAAGGATGCAGGACTGAACCCTGGGACAGAAGGTCCGGCCTGAGGGGAAGAGGTACCGGGTCCTGAAAGCTGAGCTGAGTTAGGGGAGGAGACCATGGCCTGTTCGGTCAGTAGGAATCCACTACCACCATCTCGACAGCCTCCGTACGAGGTCTCTGCAGGAACCCGAGGATGATCGGGAACGGGGGAAAGGCGTATGCCTTGCTGAAATCCCCCGGTCCGTTAGGGCGTCCACCCCGAAGGCCTGGCTGTAGCAGCTCCGGGTGAGATACGTCTTGATCTTGAAGTTACATGGGGCGCAAACCGGTCCACCTCGGGTTTGACCCCCCGGGACAGGATCCATCTGAACTTCCCCGCGTGGAGAGACCATTCGTTGTTGTCTAGTTGCACAACAAGAAAATTCTGCTCTCCTGGAACGAAAACTGCTGGGATGTTGACCGTATTCTTTTGGGCCCATGTCATAATAGGCTCAACTTCCTGGTGCAAGGTGGAGCTCTGAGCCCCCCCTCGCCTCTTGACATAGGAGACTGCTGTGGTATTGCCCATGCTTAACAGAACTGCCTCCCCCTTCAGGCCTGAAGGCTTGAAGGGTGCAAAGGGCTGCCCGAAGTTCCAGGACGTTCAAGCCAAGGTTGTAGAGATAACAATCCCAACTGTCCTTTGCCAGTTCTGATCTGAAACGAGCACCACATCTAGTACCGCTGTCCTCAGTCATGACCATGACTCACGAGACCAGGGTGATAGAGTGACACCTGAGTAGGCATTGGTTGTTGTCGCCTGAGACCCATTGCTGGACTAACCCTGTCTGGAAAGGGCGTAGCCTTTAAAGTACCCACTTGACTATAGGGTTTGTAGAGACCATCATGCCGATGAACTTGAGGCACCGCAAGACCACTAGGTGCGAGGAAGCTAGGGCCTAGGCACCCTTTCCTATAAAACCGAGATTCTTTTTTTTTTTCAAAGGGATGGTACTTTCGACTGTGTCAAACTGTGCCCCTAAATACACCAGGCGCTGTACCGTTCTAGATGGCTTTTTTTTTCTAGGTTTAGCGACCAGCTGAACTCCCGTAGTGTGGCGATGACTTGCGCTCTGTGGCGCAGCAGTTGCTCCCTGTCCTGGGATAGCAACAGAAGGTCGACAAGACAGTGGTATAGCCATATTTCTTTGTTCTGATGGGAACTACCACGGCCAGAAGAACTTGAGAAGGTACGAGGTAAGTTTGCGAGCCCAAAAGGGAAACAGACAAACTGCAGATGTTTTTGTCCACAAGTAAACCGGAGGAATTTGTGGAACCCTTCTGCTATGGGCACATGGAAACAGACAGCCTTCGGATCTATCGAAATTAGCCAGTCGCTTGGCTGTACAGCTTGACAAATTGTAGACAAGGTCTCCATTTTGAATCTTTTGTACATTAGGAACTTGTTCAAGTCTATCACAGGGCGCCAAGGCCCATCTTTCTTTAACACCAGGAAAAGAGGGGAATACACCTCCTGGAACTCTTCACCCTTTGGGACAGGCACCACAGCTCCCTGCGCTATCAGCGAGTCCACCTAGGATAGCAGTCCCTGCTTCTTTTCTTCCGACCACGGTAGCTGGGTAGAAAAAAAACAAAGAACAATCTCCAAATGACCTAGAGGGATTGTGCCCCCCCCCGGACGCCCGGTTCTGGGCCGACTTCCGGGAGGGTGTCTGTCCCCTCCTCCAATCTCTTCTGAAGTCGCGGCCTGGCCTGTAGAAGCGTGGCTTCCTTGAATGCTCTGTGCTGCGTCTTCTCCGCTGAGGCCACTTCTGGCCAAACAGCTGCTTAACCTGGGGCAGGAACTCCGATCCTCCACCCTTGGCCTGGGCTATGGCAACAACCAGCTTAATGCCAAACACAGATGGCCCCTCGGAGGGGATTCTACAGCAGGCACGTGTGGATGCCGGATCAGCGAGCCAAGGGTGCAACCATAAGGCCCGCTTAGCTCTGACTGAGGAAAGGCATAGTTTGGGCCAACAGGTGGATAAGATTGATGTAAGTTTCCCCCAGGGAGGCCATTGCTAGCTTCAACTCCTGGACAGCCGAGCCCCCCGTCAGTTCTTCCGAGACACCCCTGAGCACTGAATCCCCATTTACCATCCAAGTTCCCATCACCTTGGACGTGGCCGCGAGGGTTAAAGCCGGTTTGCAAGCCATACCAGCTAACTCTCAAGCCCGCCTTTGAAGTAAACCACGTCCTCCAGAGGGAGAGTAACACGCTTAGCCAGCCGCATCAGCGCCATGTTTACCAGGGTAGCATTTTCTAGGTGCATCATGAGCCTTGAAGGAGTAGAATTCTTGAGGCTTCACTTGAGAGAGAAGTCTCCCTGTCTGCTTTACCCCACTCCTCCGAAATGATGTCTTTCAGCTGCGTTAGGAGTGGAAAATTGGAGCGATCCTCCCCCAGGTGTTTAACCAGTTCCCTACCGAGTCATTGTAAAATGACGTCGGCAGGGACTGCTCCTCGATCCGGGTGGACGTCATATGATGTCCTCCGCTTCTCGCCGCTACTGCGGCGATCACAGATCACTTGTCTGCCGGGGGGTTGTGTCCCCCCCAGATCGGGGTAAAGAGCCAATAAAATTGGCTCTTTACCACGTGACCGGCTGTGTCCAATCACAGCCGGTCACTAACGCTCCTCTCGTGCACGCCGCTCGTGTACCCGAGTACCTGTCACCTGTCCATCAGAGTACCCGAGTACCTCTCATCTGTCTGTCACAGTACCCGAGTACCTGTCACCTGCCCATCAGAGTATCCGAGTACCTGTCACCTGTCCGTCAGTGTACCCGAGTACCTGTCACCTGTCCGTCAGAGTACCCAAGTACCTGTCACCTGCCCATCAGAGTATCCGAGTACCTGTCACCTGCCCATCAGAATACCCGAGTACCTGTCACCAGCCCATCAGCGTACTCGAGTACTTGTCACCAGCACATCAGAGTACCCGAGTACCTGTCACCTGCCCACCTGAGTACCCGAGTACCTGTCACCTGCCCACCTGAGTACCCAAGTACCTGTTACCTGCCCACCAGAGTACCCGAGTACCTGTCACCAGCCCATCAGAGTACCCGAGTACCTGTCACCTGCCTTTCAGATTACCCGAGTACCTTTCACCAACCCATCTGAGTAACCGAGTACCTATCTGCAGCCCATCAGAGTATCCAAGTACCTTTTACCAATCCATCAGATTACCCTAGTACCTGTCTCCAGCCCATCAAAGTACCCAAGTACCTATCTGCAGCCCATCAGAATACCTGAGTACCTATCTGCAGCCCATTAGAGTACCCGAGTACCTATCTGGAGCCCATGCCTCATAGAATATACCTCGGGTGTTTGTTTTCCAAAATGGGGTCATTTTGGGGGTAATTCTACTGTCCTGGTGCCCCGGGGCCTTCAAAAGTGTGATAGGTATCAATGAAATTTTATGTGTAATTTATGCTCCTAGAACTCCTGACGGTGCTCCCTGCATGTTCAGCCTCTGTATGTGGCCAGGGTGTGAACCCTTCTGCTATGGGCACATGGAAACAGACAGCCTTCGGATCTATCGAAATTAGCCAGTCGCTCGGCTGCACAGCTTGCCAAATTGTAGACAAGGTCTCCATTTTGAATCTTTTGTACATTAGGAACTTGTTCAAGTCTATCACAGGGCGCCAAGGCCCATCTTTCTTTAACACCAGGAAAAGAGGGGAATACACCCCCTGGGACAGGCACCACAGCTCCCTGCGCTATCAGCGAGTCCACCTAGGATAGCAGTCCCTGCTTCTTTTCTTCCGACCACGGTAGCTGGGTAGAAAAAAACAAAGAACAATCTCCAAATGACTTAGAGGGATTGTGCCCCCCCCAGACGCCCGGTTCTGGGCCGACTTCTGGAAGGGTGTCTGTCCCCTCCTTCAATCTCTTCTGAAGTCGCGGCCTGGCCTGTAGAAGCGTGGCTTCCTTGAATGCTCTGTGCTGCGTCTTCTCCGCTGAGGCCACTTCTGGCCAAACAGCTGCTTAACCTGGGGCAGGAACTCAGATCCTCCACCCTTGGCCTGGGCTATGGCAACAACCAGCTTAATGCCAAACACAGAAGGCCCGTCGGAGGGGATTCTACAGCAGGCACGTGTGGATGCCGGATCAGCGAACCAAGGGTGCAACCATAAGGCCCGCTTAGCTGTGACTGAGGCAAGGCATAGTTTGGGCCAACAGGTGGATAAGATTGATGGAAGTTTCCCCCAGGGAGGCCATTGCTAGCTTCAACTCCTGGACAGCCGAGCCCCCCGTCAGTTCTTCCGAGACACCCCTGAGCACTGAATCCCCATTTACCATCCAAGTTCCCATCACCTTGGACGTGGCCGCGAGGGCTAAAGCCGGTTTGCAAGCCATACCAGCTAACTCTCAAGCCCGCCTTTGAAGTAAACCACGTCCTCCAGAGGGAGAGTAACACGCTTAGCCAGCCGCATCAGCGCCGTGTTTACCAGGGTAGCATTTTCTAGGTGTATCATGAGCCTTGAAGGAGTAGAATTCTTGAGGCTTCACTTGAGAGAGATGTCTCCCTGTCTGCTTTACCCCACTCCTCCGAAATGATGTCTTTCAGCTGCGTTAGGAGTGGAAAATTGGAGCGATCCTCCCCCAGGTGTTTAACCAGTTCCCTACCGAGTCATTGCAAAATGACGTCGGCAGGGACTGCTCCTCGATCCGGGTGGACGTCATATGATGTCCTCCGCTTCTCGCCGCTACTGCGGGCCCCCAGGGGCCCGCAGAGCGGCGATCACAGATCGCTTGTCTGCCGGGGGGTTGTGTCCCCCCCAGATCGGGGTAAAGAGCCAATAAAATTGGCTCTTTACCACGTGACCGGCTGTGTCCAATCACAGCCGGTCACTAACGCTCCTCTCGTGCACGCCGCTCGTGTGCGCCCCTGGGGGAGCGCAGCGCGGCGATCGGAGCTGAGGCTTGTCTCTCGGACAAAGCCCAGCTCCAATCCGTGTAAAGAGCCAATAGATTTGGCTCTTTACCATGTGACTGGCTGTGTCAATTACAGCCGGTAATGTGATGTAAACAAACCGCGGTAACGAGCTGTTACCGCGGTTCTCCCTGTCACACACTGATTGTGTGCGTCAGGGAGATTGCGGTAACAGCTCGTTACCGCCTACTGTGTACACCAAGCATAATGATCACCCCCCATAAAGAGGACCTGTCACCACCCCATCAAAGTACCTGTCACTGTCCATCAGACTACCTGTCACCTGTCCATCAAAGTACCTGTCACCTGTCCATCAAAGTACCCAAGTACCTGTCAACTGCACATCAAAGTACCCGAGTAACTGTCACCTGCCCATCAAAGTACCCGAGTTCCTGTCACCTGTCCATAAAAATACCCAAGTACCTGTCACCTGCCCATCAAAGTACTCGAGTACCTGTCACCTGCCCATCAAAGTACCCGAGTACTTGTCACCTGTCCATCAGAGTACCCAAGTACCTGTCACCTGTCCATCAAAGTACCCGAGTACCTGTCACCTGCCCATCAAAGTACCCGAGTACTTGTCACCTGTCCGTCAGAGTACCCGAGTACTTGGCACCTGTCCATCAGAGTACCCGAGTACCTGTCACCTGTCCGTCAGAGTACCCGAGTACCGGTCACCTGCCCATCAGAGTATCCGAGTACCTTTCATCTGCCCATCAGAATGCCCGAGTACCTGTCACATGCCCATCAGAGTATCCGAGTACCTGTCACCTGTCCGTCAGAATACCCGAGTACCTGTCACCTGTCCATCAGAGTACCCGAGTACCTCTCACCTGTCCGTCACAGTACCCGAGTACCTGTCACCTGCCCATCAGAGTATCCGGGTACCTGTCACCTGTCCGTCAGTGTACCCGATTACCTGTCACCTGTCCGTCAGAGTACCCAAGTACCTGTCACCTGCCCATCAGAGTATCCGAGTACCTGTCACCTGCCCATCAGAATACCCGAGTACCTGTCACCAGCCCATCAGCGTACTTGAGTACTTGTCACCAGCACATCAGAGTACCCGAGTACCTGTCACCTGCCCACCTGAGTACCCGAGTACCTGTCACCTGCCCATCAGAGTACCCGAGTACCTGTCACCTGCCTTTCAGATTACCCGAGTACCTTTCACCAACCCATCTGAGTAACCGAGTACCTATCTGCAGCCCATCAGAGTATCCAAGTACCTTTTACCAATCCATCAGATTACCCTAGTACCTGTCTCCAGCCCATCAAAGTACCCAAGTACCTATCTGCAGCCCATCAGAATACCTGAATACCTATCTGCAGCCCATTAGAGTACCCGAGTACCTATCTGGAGCCCATGCCTCATAGAATATACCTCGGGTGTTTGCTTTCCAAAATGGGGTCATTTTGGGGGTAATTCTACTGTCCTGGTGCCCCGGGGCCTTCAAAAGTGTGATAATTATCAATGACATTTTATGTGTAATTTATGCTCCTAGAACGCCTGACGGTGCTCCCTGCATGTTCAGCCTCTGTATGTGGCCAGGGTGTGAAAAAGTCTCACACATGTGGTATCGCCATACTAGACGAGTAGCAGAATATATTTTGGGGGTAATTTTTGCTATGTACATGCTATGTGTTAGAAATATCTTATAAATTGACCACTTTGTGTAAAAATAAAAGCGTTTTCATTTTCTTTCCACGTTTTTCGAAGACTTGTGAAAAAAAATGAACCATTCAAAAGACTCATAATGCCTCATAGAATATACTTTGGGGTGTGTGCTTTCCAAAATGGGGTCATTTTGTGGGTAATTCCATTGTCCTGGTGCTCCAGGGCCTTCAAAAGTGTAATAGGTCGTTAGGAAATTAGATGTGAAAATTCTGCTCCTAAAATGCATGACGGTGCTCCCTGCATGTTGGACCTCTCTATGTGGCCAGGCTGTGAAAAAGTCTCACACATGTGGTATCGCCATACTCGGGGACAGTAGCAGAATGTATTTTGGGGTGTAATTGGAAGTATGCATATGCTGTGTGTGAGAAATAACTTGTTGTTTTGACAATTTTGTGCAAAAAAAAAAAAATAATAATTTCTTAATTTTCCCAAGAATTGTGGGAAAAAAGTACAACTTCAAAAAACTCGCCATGCCTCTTGCTAAATACCTTGGAATGTCTACCTTTCAAAATGGGGTCATTTGGGGGGTATTTGTACTTTCCCGACATTTCAGGGCCTCAAGAAATGAGATAGGCCTTCAGTGCATCAGGTGTGATCAATTTTCAATGATTTGCACCATAGTTTGTAGACTCTATAACTTTCACACAGACCAAATAATATACACTTACTTGGGTTATTTTACCAAAGATAGGTAGCAGTATAAGTTTTGGCCCAAATTTAAGGACAAAAATTACTTATTTGCAAAATTTTATCACAGAAACTAAAAAAAGTGTTTTTTTTTCAAAATTTTCACACTTTTTTCAATTATGTCGCAAAAAATAAAAACCCAGAGATTCTTAAATACCACCAAAAGAAAGCTCTATTTGTGTGAAAAAAATGATAAAAATTTTGTTTGGGTGCAGTGTAGCATGAGAGAGTAATTGTCATTCAAAGTGTGAGAGCACTGAAAGCTGAAAATTGGTCTGGGCAGGAAGGGGGTATAAACGTCCGGTATTGACGTGGTTAAAGACCTTTCTTTGCTTAACAGGGGTACAGTGGCCATTACGGGGCCTCCTTGACCGCCTTGATTAGTGGTGAGACTACAGCAAAGTTAAAGCTCAATTTTGGTCTCATCGCTCCAAATGACTGTGCCAGAAGGTTTGAGGCCTGTCTCTGTGCTGTTTGGTGTATTGTAAGTGGGATACTTTCTGGCATTTGCGTAGCAATGGCTTTCTTCTGGCGACTCAACCATGCAGGCCATCTTTCTTCAAGTGCCTCTTTATTGTGCCTTTATTGTGCCTCTTGAAACAGCCACATCGTCACACCTTGACCGCCCCTTGAAATTCGTCTCCCTCCTGCTGTCTGAAGACCTGGGAGATGCGTTGAATGGCTGGAATCTACCTGGATCCTCATGGGTCTCATCAGTCGAAGAGCCTGACATAGTGGCTCTGCGTGTGGGTTGTACCCCACTCTTTTAGGGACTGCTGTACTTTTTCGGTCTCTTTTTCCCCTACCGCCCAGGCACAGCATGGTCCACATAAGGACTTGCCCTCTGGGATCTGTGCTCCACATCCTCAGCAAGCTCTGCGACCAGAGCGGCTGTTGTGGCGGTGAGTGCGATGTCTGGAGGAGGAATGAAAGGGTCTCTTCTGCTGTTAGGTCCTAGACAGAGAATCACATTTGGACCTTTATGAAGAGTCTTGATGTGGCGGCCTGGCAAGGTCTCTGTCATTATGTGCCACGATCTGACCTGGAAGGGCTGAATAAAGAGACAAGAAAAGAAACAGGAGGCAGAGAGAGAGAGAGAGACATGTTGTTAGGATACCTGCATATTCCTGGCCTTTCCCCCTCACCTGCATGTGTCTCGTGCATGAGGGCTGGTCGCACAGAGGTGGTGACCTGTCCATGGCACCCCAAGGCAGAAACCAGCGCTGCTTCTGCAGCCTGCAGGAAGAAACAGAAGGCCTCTAAGGAGGGAGAAGGGGAAATAGAAACCACTTCCCCTTTAAGTGAGCGGCCACCCACTGCAGCATACTAACTGGCACTCACCTAAGTTGCAGGACGCCAGAGCCTGGGGAAGCCGCGCCACTGGCTGCAGGATCCCTGCCAAGCCAGCAGCTGACAGCTATTCAAAAGCCCTGCCTTGACGTCACTGCACCCCTCCCCATGCCTGCGCCATCAGAGCCAGTCGTCAGGCGCCTGCATGGTCGCCGGGTCTCACATGTGCAAAGCAAGCCTCAGTTTCACCCGTGGCTCATACATGCGCAGACACTAGCCGCGACCCGGAAGAGATGCGGCGTCCTGGAACACAGAAGCGCTCCAGGCGCCATGAGAGGCCTCGACACTAGAGCCAGGGAGAAGGAGGGAGGGTGAGAAAAAAAGCAACACAAGGACAAGTTGAACATATAACATAATTACTGCCATGGAGTCAAAAGAGAACCTGCTGCCATCTGCAGACCTTGCTGGCCGGCTGCACCACACTAGACGTCCCCTGGGCATGCATAGGTTGTCCCCCGCCACTGGGACATATGTGCCTGAGCCACTCGCCCGCCCATGGCTGGGCCCTGGGCTCACACTGCTTCCATACATATGCCCAACGCCTGCTTCTCGGGGCTTATTCATCCGGATTGGACGCCATGTGACACGTGAGTGAATATGCTGTAGGTCCAAGAGGAGGACAAAAAAGGAATGCAGTCTCTAGCTGGGAGCTCACATTTATGGGAATGGGGTCCTATAGCATTGGAGAGGAGGCGGGGTTAACCCACGCGTAGGCTGCCATGGAGTCTGTCAGGAAATCACTTTTTCACACAGTTTAAAAGCAGCTTATCTTTAACCACTTTCCAACCAGGCCAATTCTGACATTTCTCTCCTACATGTAATAATCATCGTTTTTTTGCTAGGAAATTACTCAGAACCCCCAAACATTATATATATATATTTTTTAGCAGAGATCTTAGGGAATAAAATGGTGGGCATTGCAACTTTTTATGTCAGGCGGTATTTGCGCAGCAATTTTTCAAACGCGTTTTTTTGGAAAAAAAAAGTTTCATGAATTAAAAAAAAACAGAACAGTAAAGTTAGCCCAATTTTTTTGTATATTGTGAAAGATAATGTTACACCGAGTAAATAGATACCCAACATGTCACGCTTTAAAATTGCGCCCACTCAGGAAATGGCGCCAAACTTTGGTACTTAAAAATCTCCATAGGTGATGCGTTAAAATTTTTTACTGGTTACATGTTTAGAGTTACATTGGAGGTCTTGGGCTATAATTATTGCTCTCGCTCTAACGCACGCGGCGATACCTCACATGTGTGATTTGAACAACGTTTACATATGCGGGCGCGACTAACGCGTGCGTTCGTTTCTGTGCACGAGCTCGCGGGGACGGGGCTTTAAATTTTTTATTTTTTTTAATTATTTATTTTACCTTTATTTTTTTATTTTTTACACTTTCTCTTTAAATTTTTTTTTTGATCACTTGTATTCCTATTACAAGGAATGTAAACATCCCCTGTAATA
>BLSH010173228.1:75845-100426 GCA_018402905.1 Glandirana rugosa
AATTTTTTTTTTTATCACTTTTATTCCTATTAAAGGAATGTAAACATCCCCTGTAATAGGAATCTTGCGTGACAGGTCCTCTTTATGGGGAGATATGGGGTCAATAAGACCTCACACCTCCCCTCTAGGCTGGAAAGACCGAGGTCTGAAAAAAAAAACCGAGCGATCTCGGTCTTTTCCGCCGAGTAAACCGTCATTGTTTACATCACGTGACCCGGACGTGACGTCATACGCCGCGCCCGGGCCTCCGAGGCGCATTGAGATGACTGATGATGACTCATCAGTCATCACTACACACAGCAACCGCCGGCGACGGATCTGTTCTCCGGGCCGCCGATGGCACGAGCAGCCCGGGAGAAGCACCGGAGGGTGGCGGGAGGGGGGGGCGTCCCCTCCCGCTGCCAATAAGAACGATCAAGCTGCCGCTATGATCATTCTTATGGTGCTGGGAATCGCCGGCGGAAAAAAATGATACCTGAATGATGCTGGTAGGTGCCGGCATCATTCAGATATCACCACTCAAAGACAAGGATGTCTTTAGACGTCCGGCGGTCGGGAAGTGGTTAAACAATATACCGAATATTTTAGTACAATTTAGGGGATCAGATCATGCTCTAAACATTATTTCTATTTGCAGTACTCCAGGTCTTGACTAGAGTAAGTATTTGGCCGTTATCTGTGACTTGGGAGCAATCGTGAATTCCATTTTAGGAGTTATTTGCAGCCAGCGATATTGTGAATACCGTTTTAGCGCTATTTACTGCGAATCGTGGTAATTTTACCGCAAATCACGGTAATTTTGATGCTATTTTGCGGCAGCGCTATAGTAAATGACCCCCATGGTGTTCTGTGATTTCACTTACACTAGCGTGAGTCCACACGTGTGAAGGTTCTTTCACTTTCTTGCTCTATGAAGAGTTTGGACATACTGCACCATTAATGTTTTCTGTTTCCTTTTGGATTTCCACGGAGTGATTCTTGGATGAGACGGCTATTTGTACCTTACTGCAAGTGACATATAATGCGTTTTGGCTGTCCTCTTTGGTGAGGCAGCATCTGGATCTGGTGAGTTGCCATCTCGACCATTCCGTGTGAATCCTATCGTGATTGTTTTTTATACAGAATTTGGACATTCGTTTGGAATGAACTGTATACACAATATATAGAACTTTGGCCTATACTGTATTTGTTTCAGTACTTTTCAGTACCTTACATTTATTTTTTTTTGCCACATAGGAGCGATGCACATGTTTTTCTTTAATTTGACTGAGGAGATGGTGTTTTCTCTTTTTGCGTTGCTGCTCTAATTTATTCACTCATTTTTTTGGGGCGCTGATTGTTCACCATATACTATAAAGAGGAAGTAAAGTGACGTTTTTCTTTTCTGACCTGCAAAAGGCATAATGTGCTAGTATGCATCGCATACTAGCACATTGTGTGAAACTTACCTGTAAGAAAAGTCCTCGTCGTCACCACTGAAGGCCACATCCATCTTCGCCCGTCTTCCTACAGGGCCGCGGACTCAGGCTGTGTGACTGGACGGAGCTGCGTGACATCACGCACAGAGCACTGAAGAAATGGCACAGATGGCCGTTCCTTCAGAGCACATGCACCGATGATGTCACCAACTGCATATACAGTAAATATCTCCTAAACAGTGCACGTTTAGGAAATATTTACAGTACCTATAGGTAAGCATTATTATAGTACCTATAGGTGCAAACAATACCTGGAAATTTACTTCCTCTTTAATTGAATTGCATTCTGTGTTTGTGTTATTACTGGGACTGTGGCGGCAGGAGGTTAAAGGGAGTAGTCTGACTAGAACATGGTCATTCTCCAACCCTTTTCGGACCTGCTGTCATAGACCCGAATTGGGTAACCTTTGCTGGTTACATACCACAAAGGGATTTCAGTTGGCTATCCATTTAACTGTGCTTAACAAAGGGTAATAATAACCGTATTTCTTTACTTGCTGTATTATCTTTACTATTGACCCTATTTACTGCAAAACTTTAATTAACAAATCCAACTGGTTTACTGTGAATTATGGTGTGTTCGCATTCAAGTTTCTTTGCCTACAGAGATGTCTGAACCCAGAGTGTCAGAGGTGTCGGAAGACTTGCAAGATCAGGGCAACCATTGGGGTGCAGCATCTTTAACCACTTCAATACCATGCACTTAGAACACTTCCCTACCAGACCAATTTTCAGCTTTCAGTGCTGTTGCGATTTGAATGAGAATTGCGCGGTCGTGCGGCGTTGTACCCAAACAAAGTTTTTATCATTTTGTTCCCACAAATAGAGCTTTCTTTTGGTGGTATTTGATCACCCCTGCGGTTTTTATTTTTTGCGCTATAGAAAAAAAAAAAGACCGAAAAAAAAAAAAATGTCTTTGTTTCTGTCACAAAATTTTGTATAAAGTACATTTTCTCCTTCACTGACGGGCACTGATGTGGCTACACTGATGGGCACTGATGAGGCTACACTGACGGGCACTGATGAGGCAGTACAGATTGGCACTGATGAGGTGGCACTGATAAGGTTGCACTGATGATGGGGCACATATACAGCACTTATGGGCGGCACTGACAAGCAACACTGACGGGCACTGATACGTGGCACTGATATGTGGTACTGATGGACACTCCTAGGCGGCACTGATAAGTGGCACTGGGCACTGATGGGCACTGATAGGTGGCACTTTTAGGTGGCACAGGTGGGCACTTTTAGATGGCACAGGTGGGCACTGATAGGTGACACAGGTGGGCACTGATAGGTGTCACAGGTGGACACTTATAGGTGGCCGTGGTGGGCACAGGTGCAACAAGCACTGTTAGGGATGGCACTGGCAGACATCATACATGGGCACAGTGCCATCCCTACAGTGCACAATAATGCCCTTACCTGGTGGTCTAGTTGGGGCTCCCTGGTGGTCCTGGGCGGCCTCTGATTTCCTTCCCTGGTGGTCCTGGGCGGCCTGTGTGTGATGTCCGGGGGGGGGCTCCCAGATGGTCTTGATCCGGCTCCCTGGTGGTACAGTGGGGTGATCCTGAGGGTGGCTGCGCTGATAAATGTTCAGCGCAGCCCCCCCCCTGTCAGAAGAGCAGCTGATCGGCTCTCCGCAGCTCAGGTCTGCTGACCTGAGCAGAGGAAAAGACGATCAACGTGTGAATTTTCACAGAGGAAGTTTACAAGCTTCAAGATTGTTCAGAATACGAGTAGGAGTGGGTATACTATGCAAATTATTATTAGGGCCTGTTCATTATACTGCACTGTGAGCAAAAACTGTAAAAGGTTCAAAAAGCATATTATGGTATAGTATTATAAAACTATTGAGACGATGTGTATACTGGAGAAAAAAAAGTCTTATGTTTGTACATACCATAGTTACCAGTTCATGCATATGTTTATTTATAATTCCAGAACAGTATGATTGCAGTATGTTTGGTGGCAGGCATGTGTTGAAATGTTTTCTTGCAATTAGTTGCATCCTATTACAAACTTTGTTTGTAATAGGATGCAATGGTGAGTCCTCTTTGTACTGCTGCCCATATTATCAAACCATGGAATTTGATGTTATGCAGCCAGCAATCCTATCCTTTCCCATATCATAACTGCATGATGAAGGTCAAATCTGTGACTCAGTCACACTTCTAGATGCTGTAGTGTGACAGCGCTGGCTCATCTTAATTAAACATTTCCGGGAGAAATGTCTGCCTCCCTTGAAGAGAGCAAAGGCACGGTCTGCATTTAATTAAATGTCAATTAATGTTGAAAACATGGTTTTAAGCTTGAAAATTAACATCTGAACAAGATATGCCATTTGTTTGATTAGATTCCATATCTCCAGTGACTTTTCTAGATTAGTCATAGCTCACAATGTCTTGAATCCATTATTTGTCATCTAATTATAAGTACATGACAGCTTCTTATTATTGGTGATAATTCCTCATTGATCAGAATGTTTGTAATTCAGGTTTGGACATTAAATATGCATTACAGATATGGTTATTTTATTTATAGTTACAACGGTTCAGCATGGACCAATGTAACTATGCATATACCATTAAAAGAGAAGTGCATCTTTTTTTATTTTCAGTTTTATACTTACCTAGGTGGAGGCCACATCGGTCCGATGCTGCATCTCTCCCCCGGCGCTTCTACACTGAGAATCGAGCGATCGGACACCACCGATCACTCAGTTCTGACAGCTCCCCTCTGCCTCCTCCTCGCTCAATGGAGCGCTGAGCTGTGGAGGAGTGGGGAAGGCCGGCTAACGCTCTCAGCGGCTGGCTGAGAGGCCGAGCCAGGTGTTAGTTCAAGCACTTTGGCGGATCCTGACTTCCATTGTCGCGATGGTGCAGTGCCTGGACCGACTGCAGCCCGCTCTCTGCTGAAAATGGGTCACAGGAGTGCAAAATGAACTGCACTCATGTGATCCATAGCAGAAGTACAGCCAAACGAGTATGATAGCCTGGTACAGGTGTAAAAGATTACACCACATTGCTGGGGAATGCTTCAAGTCTTGCTGCCCTTTAGGACTGGGGATGTCCTGAAGCCACTACAAAAAACAAACAAAAGAGGGCGCACCAGCCTAGTGCATTATCCCACAGCATTTATTTAAGATCAACAAGAATAATACTCACAAGCATATGAATTAAAATCGCTCATGGAGCTACTCATCTATAGCCTAGTGGCCCTAGACTTTGCACATTCTAGAGTGTCGGGGGACATCACCAGAATCCTTAATGGCCAACACATTTCAAAGGAAACCATTTCTTCATCAGAGCCACAGTGGCTCTGCTGCACCCTCTTGTTTATTTTTTTGCATATACCATACCTGATTGATGCCCCTGGAAGCAGGAAATCTTGAAGTAGACACCGCTACTCCACTGATCTCCACTTCCGAGTCCCATGTATTCTGAACCCAGGATGTTGACCACTCGGCACGAGTGCCATTCAGAGAATGCTTTAAATAAATGCAAAGCATTTACTGATTGAACAGGTTGGAGAGCATGACATTGCTGTAATGTGCCAAGTGGTCAACCTCCTGTGTTCAGAATGCAGCAGGCCAGCTGTTCAGCAAGTAGAGATCACGTGAGTAGCAGTGTATATGAAGATACAATTGCATACACCCAATATACACCTGCTGGATACTGAGCAGTGTAAATCCCTGGATGCAGGGTTCACCGCTAACTGTTCCAGGCAATGACACCTGACATGTTTCGGACCTCCCAGGGTCCTTTTTTCTGAGGTATAAGTGAATTGGGTGTTAATGTCTATAATGATAAGAGATATACCATAAGTAATGAGTCTATATTACATCACGTTAAACATAACTGAGTGCGCCAACAATTACAGTAGGAATTAGTATAGAGAAGCATACTTACAAAAAATGGTATACATAGGTTTATATCCAGTCTATTGGCCCCAAATCTCCCATACTTGGATGGACAGATGCATGCCAAGCGATCGTAGAGGGGCTCAAGTGGAAAAACGTAGCTTCAGCATGACGGCTAGGCAAAGACGACACACCACACAAAAAGGGAAAGGGAACACTGTGCACAGATGGAGATCCGCAGCAGGAGGGAAAATTTCTCCTGCTGTAAACTTCCAGCAGCCCTACCAATTCATACAGTAAATTCATATAAGGTTAGTGCCTAGAAAGGACAAACAACCAAGGGAATGTAAGAAGATCATATTTGTACACATAAATATGCACATATATATCTAACTGTCCTACAGACTAGGTATGTGGTTTAAGTATTAGTGATGCCATCTGTGAGCCTATGCGGCTTCCAAATAGTAACAAGACGGAAGAAAAGGGTATACACTAATGACAGATAGTAACATACCTTCCTATGTGTGGTAAAGCTTCAGAAGAGTCTGGCCGCCAGGTAGAATGCTGGTGCTTTTTGTGTCAGTGAGCAAATAAATACTCACTTAACATGGTCATGTGTTCAATCTCCTCACAGGGAGATTGAAAACAGCTGATTGCTGGAGGATGGATAGGCCAAGTGTGTGTGAACACACCACCTGGTATCCATCATGGGATCTCCCGATGCCATGGTGCGTGGCATAGGCCCGCCCTGGGTGCGGAGTCATGTCCCACATCACAGTGCCGCCGCCGTGCGCATGGTCACTTACCTTCGCTCCAAGGTGGTGCAGAAACAGGAAGGGGAACGCGTCAACCGCAACCCCATGACCGGAGGTGCCCAGGCCAGGACCCACAAGGAAGGTGTGGGCCTGTCAAGAGCCAACGCACGACGAGATGCGCACAAGATGCCCCCCCAAATAGGAAAAAGTGGCAGATGGATCAAAAACATGTGATGCACTCAAGGGAAAAACAGAGTCCCAGCGTGGCAATACATCTGTCCACTCAAGAGATAGCAGTGGGCTCAAAAGCAGCAACCCCTAGTGGCGATAAAACATATGCATACATGGTACACACGGGCCGAATATTGGCCAGTATCGGCCAGTTAAACAGAAACTGGCTGAAATTCGGCCCATGTGTATGGCAGCCTGTTCGACAGAAGCCAGCTGAACGTTTGGCTTCTGTCATAGGGGCATGGCAGAAAAATATCTGCCAGTTTGCATCCAATCAGCGCTCTCAACCAATGACTGTGAGCGCTCACTGGTGTGTTGTGGCAGGGGGAGGGGCAGTCCTTCTGTCAGAACACAATAGCTCAGAGGGGAGATCGATGTACTAACATTGGATAGTTAGTACAGTGAATTCCTCCCAAGCCCCCCAGTTTTTTTTTGCATTTAGCCCATTGGGTTGAACAAAAAAAAACAGATTGTGTGTACAAGGCATTACTCGCTCAAATTTTCCACATTACCAATTGAAATTGAAATCAACATCCAAAATTTTGGATTGTTTCCAGAGCAATAACAGACAGAGGGTGAAACTTCCATGAACCAGTGGAAATTTTGCTCACATTGGAAAGATACCCCTCACTTTCTGTTGAGTGTATAGGGCAGGACATGAAACCCCCCTATTAAGACACAAACAAACTTAGAATGTTTTTACCATCCCTTATTCTATCCAAAATTAATTAAAAAATGTATATACATTCCATACAGGCCCCAAAAAGCAGATTGTCAGGTAACACACTTTATGCAGCTTTATAAAACATGTCAGTGCCTGCCTCACCAACTTGATCCCCTAGGCTAGGTTTACAGTTGCAGTTCAGGAGCAGTAAAAACACGCAGTAGACCTGTGTTTTTACCCCCCCCAACTGATTCCCCTTAAAGTGGATGTAAACTTGATTCAAGAAATTTGACCTAAGCACATATATCTGTAGTATTTTCTTCTCTCTCTCCAAAGCCCTAAGGACCGTGTCTTTCTGCTGCTCCATTCCTCTGTTATCAGCATGATAACTTCTGACAAGTTCTCTGACAACTAAGATAGAACCAGCCTAAAATTTGTATCTGGGTGGGTGCCATAAATAGTTTAGCAGAGAGTTGTTTTTTTCACAGCATAGCTTTGCACATTTCTTCCTTCCTTTGCCTATGTGCGTAAGGGGGGGGGGGTGCCTTTCCTCCAATCAGCTGTCACACAGTGTATGTCAAGAATCCACACCCAGTGCTGAACAGAAGGAAAAAATCTCTAACACAATGTGCACTTTCTAAAGAATATAGCAAGCTGAAGACAGCAGATATACAAGTAAAACTTATGTATGGAGATTTGTTTCATCTTGTGTATCATCTGATGCTGTTCACTTCACTGGGTATATGTAAGGGTTTACATCCACTTTAAGGTGCAAAGACAGTAGACAGTGGTGTACACATGCTGTGGCTGCAATGCTTTGCGTCCCCCCATTGTGTTTTTTGGGCAGTACTACCCAATGAATGCAACCTGTTCAACGGAATGGGGTTGCGTTGCAAGCAGTTGTGGTACAATGATAGGGGCTTTAGGGGTTAAAACAGTCAGAGATGACAACTGCCTGTCGAATGCCCTCCAGCAATCCTCCACATATCATTCTTCGGAAGGCAACTCATGTATAAACGAGCTCTAAATTAATATTATATTTGGTGTTGGAGGGTGATAACAGCTTGATGGAAGACATCTTAAAGGTAATTATCCAATTATAGCTTAAAACTAACTGTAACATGTATCATTTAGTACAGATGTGAATGTTTTTCTATTACCAGCAGTTCTATAAAAAATCTTTTTCCATGACTTAAATTATAGAGGTAATAGGAGCTTCTGCAGCAAGTAAGCAAAGCATCACTGTACTTATTTATGTGTATCACATTAGAGTTCAACAACACAAAACTCGCAGAGAATTTTTCTCTTGATCACATCTCTGAAAACCAGGATTCTACAAACAAGTCACAAAGCTTGATGATTGTTTGGAGAATGCTCCGGTGGTACATTATCACCAGCTAAACACTTTCATAACAAAAATGTCTTAACTTAGCAAATCCCACTTGGGGTTTTTCCATTGCCTATGCCAATGTTATATAAAAAAATGACTGGGTGCGGGGAAACACAACTTTATAGTATTTGTTTCCATTACAGAATGTTCTCATGAAACCGTGTTAAAAGCTAAATGAAACCTTTATACATAATAATGATAATTTCCCAAGGCAGGGACAAAGTTTCTGTGCTGTATTCTCTTTTATTCCCACAATGGCCATACAGGTTACAATCTGAATGTACAATCTCTGTAAATCTCTTTTTACATTTACTAAAACAATGTACAGTGTGGTCCTACCTAAATAAAATTCAGTTTAATTTGTATTTAATCAGATTATATGAAGATGATTGTACAATCCGAATATGTAATATGTATAGTCAGCTTTAGGCTTTTACGCTTGCAAATGAGGCCATTTGTGATTAGCTGCAGGAGACCCAGTGGGGGTTCCCAGTGATTAGCTGCGGGCAGCATTCATTAAAGAGGCTGACAGGTCTCACAGCTAATTGCATCTAATCTCTCATGCAGCGATTACCTGCAGATGATCAGCACTGGATGCAAACAGCCATTTGCAGGTAATCACTCCATGAGCGATTACATGTGAACAGCCACAATTAGCTGCGGAAGCTGTCAGCCTACCATTGCTGTCAATCATTAGCAGGTAACCCCTGCTAACAACCCTATTTAGTAGTGTGAATGGAGCCTTAAGGCAAAAAAGGCTATAGCCAAAAATAAAAAAAATGTAATATATATATATATATATATATATATATATATATACATATAGATATATATATTGTGACATTATGAAAGGTGAGGTGATCGATGGACGTTCTGTTTCACATCGCATGCTTTCCTTTGCAGGAAACTAAGGTGGAATCCGGTCCGGGTTTTACCAGCCACCTTGGCAGGGCTAGCTGCCACCCAGATTTTGCAGTCCACCAACAGGGGGTATAAATAAACAGGAGTAGAGAAAAGGTGTGCTCTGGCCTGGGACTCAGAATCCATCAAACCTGAGAAAGCTGCTGAACTGAAGTTTGCTTTATGACTGTAACAAAAGGTTTGCATTGTCTTTGTTTTGTGGGTGACTGGGAGAAGCCCTTCACTGCTCAGTTAGGAAAACTGGAAATGAGCTTGGATGGCATGGGTTTATTTTCTGCTTTGTTTGTTTGCTTTTCATGCAACCTTTTAAAATAAAACTGGCTACAAGTCAGCTTTTAAGAAAACCTACTGTTTGGACAGCCTTTTTCTCAGGGAAGGTGATCCCCATTGAGTTAATCTTCCACACATGGATTTTCAACAGGCATCTTCCTAAGCAAGTGGAAAGATGGAGGATGTGTTAAAAGCCCTGCTGGAGGCCACGGCAACCCAGCAGGAGAACAATTGCCAGCAACATGAAACCAACCGCCAGCAGCAGGAAACTAATCGCTAGGTCGCACAGGTCACTGAAATGAAGCAGGAGGTGAATCACCAGGTTGTGGAGGCCCTGCTGGAGTTAAAGAAGGGGTCTGCACATCCTTTGCTGGTAAAACAGAAAATGGTGCGTGCCAGCTATGACCTGCAGAAGATGACGTCTGCAGATGATGTAGAAGCTTACCTAGCAACTTTTGAAAGAGTCGCTGTTTGAGGATGGCAAAAAGAGCAATGGGCAGTACTGCTAGTACCCTTTCTGACAGGAGAACCCCAAAAAAGCCTATTATGACCTGGAACCAGATGCTGTCCAGGATTATGAGACACTGAAAGCTGAGATGATTGCATGCCTGGGCATCACCATTGCAGTCCAGGCTCAACGGGTGCATCGGTGGTCATACAGTACTGACAAGCCACCCAGCTCCCAAATGTTTGACTTGATACACCTCGCCAAGAAGTGGCTGCAACCAGAGACTTTGCCGGGCCCTAAGATTATGGAGCATGTGGTCATGGACCATTATTTAAATGCACTCTCTGCCACTTTGAGGAAGTGGGTCAGCCATGGGAACTCTAAGACTGCAAACCAGCTGGTGGACCTGGTGGAGAGATATATGGCTGCCGAGGACTTTTTGAACCCATCCATGTCCCACTCCAATGTCTTTAGGAGTGAAAAATCGCCCGGAGGATCCAGTAAGACTATTCCAGGGTTCAAGGGCGTGGGGAAAAATTACAAGACTGTTGCCACAGATAATGATACTATGGCCTCAGGATCTGGAGACTGGCAAAAAAGGTCAGGAAGGTCTCTGAGGCTGTTTAGGGGACTGGGTATAGAACACATAAAATGTTATCACTGCCATGCTTTTGGTCATATTGCTGCTAACTGTTCTCTAAACGAAGAACCAATGTAATGTGATAATGCTTACTTGAAAAAACACATGCCTCTTTTTGCACAGGTGGCATATACTGCAACACGTCAGGAATGCGTGGAAAAATAAATGTGTGCAATTTCAGTTGATGGAAAGTCAGTTTGCTCTGCTAGATTCTGGTAGTGTGGTGACATTAGTCAAAGGTGATTGTGTAAATCCTACAAAGTTACACCCTAGTACTATTGGGGTTATTTGCATACACAGTGACACACGTGACTACCAGACTGCTATGGTTGAGAATGATACCCCTTGGGGCATGGTGACACATTCTGTGGGGGGTGGTACCCTCACTGCTTCAGGAAGCCCTATTGGGGATGCATTTTCCCCACTTTTGGAGTTTATGGGAAAACAGAAGGCGTCAGGAGGACAGAGCTCCCCTGCTGAGGAAACACTGTGACTCACACCAGACCTTTTTGATTACAAAATTGAAAGGGAAACTGTTAGTGTGTCCAAGGAGCAGGAGGAGCTGGAATCCAGCCCCCAGCTAGAGGTTAATGGACAAGAAATGATCTACCACCCGCAAACTGCTGGTCTTGTGGAGAGATTTTACAAAACGTAGGTGGACAAAGATGGGAGAAATTGAGATTTTTTGCTGCCATACCTCATGTTTGCCATACGAGAGGTACCTCAGGCATCTACAGGTTACTCCCTTTTGAGCTACTGTATGGTAGACATCTCAGGGGATTGCTAGATGTTGTAAAAGAAACAAGGGAGGGAGCGACCACGTTTTATAGAAGTGTCATCGAGCATATCTTCTTGATGCAGGATAGAATCGCTGCTGTCATGCTGCTTGTATGGGAACATATGGAGCAAGCCCAGGAGGCCCAGAGAAGGGTTTATAATCAAGGTGCCAAGACCCAGGTCTTCAGCCCTGGGGATAGAGTGCTGGTACTAGTCTCCACAGTTGAGAGTAAATTCCTAGCAAAGTGGCAAGGTCCCTTTGAGTTATGGAAACAGTAGGGGAGGTATACTACAAAGTTTACTAGCCAGGGAAAAGGAAACCCGAGCAAATATATAACGTTAATTTCTTTGAACCTTGGAAGGACAGAGAGATTTTACTGGCAAGGCCAACCCCCCAAAAGAACATGTCCCCTGTGACTCCTGAAGTACCCATAACTAAAACCTTGTCAGTGGCCCAACAGAAGGACGTTCCTAGACACCACAGTATACAGTAGGAACGACAAGCTTCACACTTCGATGCACAGAAAACCGACTGACCGATGCAGTTGTTCCAGTTTTCACCCCCAACACACTAAACGACCCATCATACACAGCCAGGCCATCAGATACCATTGAATATGTTCAGACCCAGAGGACAGAGATAAACATCTCAGAACACTGGCAGACTCCTTCCATAAGAAAGGGTACAAAGACAAAACCATCAACAACAGCATAAACACAGCCTTGAAATCCCAAAGAGAAAATCTCTTCCAATACAAAGAGAAAAAAACAAATAACCAGTCCCTCTAGTCACCACATACAACCCAGCACTAGAAGGGATAAAAAAGATAATCAAAGATTTATAACCCATTATAACAGAAGATGAAACTCTGAAAGAAATATTCCAACAACCCCCAATATTGGCTTTCAGGCAACCACCCTATCTCAGACAAAAACTAATAAGCAGGAAACTTCACTCTGAATATGGAGTCACAAATAATGGAAGCAAACCCTGCAATAAAAAACGCTGCAAACTGTGCAACCATATCAATCAATCTAAAAGTGTCACACACACAAATGGGAACTTCAATATCAAGGGATCATACAGCTGTACCTCTAGTAATGTGGTATACCTCATTCAATGCAGTAGGTGCAACAAAGGATCTTATGTTGGGGAAACAGGACAGAAATTGCAAACAAGAATGAATTTACACAGACATTCCATTAAGGAACATAAAGAAGATGATTTCTGCACACCAGTGGGACATCATTTTTCACAACCAGACCACACTATTGAAAACCTCAATGTTTTAGTTCTTAAAGGGAATTTCAGAACTATCCAGCAAAGGAAAACGTTTGAACTAAGAATGATTCTTCTTTTTGACACAAAAAATAACGGCTTAAACTTAGATATAGGTTTTCTCACTCATTATTCTAAAGTTTTACGACCCCCTCTGTGACTGTCAACAGACCTTCCCAGTCTATAGCTCTGTCTGTCTTATCTCACTATCTCTGCAGCTAGCTTGTTACCATTTGCCTTATACATTGATTTGTATTTATTTGTTTTTCCTCATTTTCTTTTACCTCAGAGGTTTTTTTCTCTTTTTGTTCTTTTTTTTTAACGTTCGGCTAAAACTGTTGTGAATCAGTACTGCTTGGACCTTGAAGAAGGGGAGATACCCCGAAAGCTTGTCCTGAAAAAATTGTATGTTAGTGCAAATAAAAAAAGTATCACGGACAGTACTCAATTTTCTTTGGCACAATTGCACTAATGCGGCTACAATCACCTCAAGCATTAAGTAAGAATAGAGACTTTTTTTCTCTCACCTGCCCGGACTGACCACAGTTATACAGCATGATATAATTACGGAACCTGGTGTCCATGTAAATGTAAAGCCCTATAGAATACCCGAGGCTAGGCAGGAAGCAGTTGCAAAGGAAACAAAGAACATGTTACGGCTGGACGTGATAGAGGAGTCCCACAGTGACTGGTCAAGTCCCATAGTGTTGGTCCCAAAACCAAATGGAAGTATAAGGTTTTGTAATGATTTCAGGAAGTTGAACAGAGTGTCCAAATTCGATGCGTACCCAATGCCTCAGGTTGACGAGCTTGTTGACAGATTGGGAAGTACCCGATACATAACTACTTTAGATCTGACTAAAGGTTATTGACAGATACCCCTAATGGAGTCTGCGAAAGAGAAAACTGTGTTTTCTACCCCCAAAGGGTCCTTCCAGTATAAGCGGATGCCTTTTGGCTTGCATGGTGCTCCTGCCTGCCTCATTCCAGAGAATGATGGATAAGACCTTAAGACCACATCACCAATACGCAGTCACCTATTTGGACGATGTAGTCATCCACAGCCCAGATTGGGAATCTCATTTGCCCGGTTGTAAGCAGTAGTAGATGCTCTTAGGAAAGCAGGACTCACTGCCAACCCCAGAAAGTGTGCCATAGGCTTGGAGGAGACCAAATACCTTACTACATTATTAGCCGGGGGCTGATCAAGCCTCAGATCAATAAGACTGAAGCAGTTCAAAAGTGGCCCCAACCTATAAATAAAAAACAAGTTTGTGCATTTCTTGGGATCACAGGGTACTAGAGGCATTTTATACCCAATTTTGCCACCATTGCAGCCCCACTGAGAGATCTGATGAAGGGTAGATGGTCGGTCATGATTAAGTGGAATCTGAGAAGGCCTTTCAAATGTTGAAGCAAGCCCTTTGTGCACAACCTGTGCTTGTTACCCCTGATTTCACAAAGGAGTTGTGGTGCAGACGGATGCCTCTGATGTGGGACTGGGTGCTGTACTGTCCCAAGTCAGAGACGGGGAGGAGCACCCAGTGATCTACCTTGACAGAAAGCTCAACAGGCATGAGGAAAACTAGGCCATTGTTTAGAATGAATGTTTAGCTCTCAAATGGGCCTTAGATGCCCTGAAATATTACCTGTTGTGAAGACCATTCAAACTGGATACTGATCATGCCCCTCTTAAAGTGGTTGTTAACCCGTGACAACCACTTTAACCTACAGGTAAGCCTATATTAAGGCTTACCTGTAGGTGCCCTGCATATCTTCTAAACCTGTACGGTTTAGAAGATATACAGTGTAATGCCATTGCCCGAATTTCATATGGCACATGTGCAGTTTCTTCACTTAGTTCGTGCCGTGACTGGCGGCTCCCACGTGCATGCGTAGTAGCCCATTATGCTTTTAATTTGCAGGGGAATATCAGGGTTTACTTCCTCTTTAAATGGATGTGTGATAACAAGGAGAAAATCAGTCAGGTGACAAGGTGGTTCCTTGCTGTTCAAGCATTTAAATTCACAGTGGAACATAGAGCTGGGAAACTCCAAAATAATACTGATGTCCTTTCCTGTGTCCATTGTCTGGTTGGGACAGTTGCTCAGGGGCTTGAGCAGAGGGGGGGATATGTGATATTATGAAAGGCGAGGTGATCGATGGACGTTATGTTTCATCTCACATGCATTCACTTGCAGGAAACTATGGTGGAATCTGGTCCATGTTTTAACAGCCACCTTGGCAGGGTTGGTTCTGGGCCAGATTTTGCAGTCCACTTGTATCCACCAACAGGTGGTATAAATAAACATGAGTAGAGCAAAGTTGTGCCCTGACCTGGGACTCAGGTTCCATCAAACCTGAGAGAGCTGCTGAACTGGTTTGCTTTATGACTGAAACAAAAGGTTTGCATTGTCTTTGTTTGTGGGTGATTGGGAGAAGCCCTTCACCACTCAGTTAGGAAAACTGGAAATGTTTAGTAAGAGCCTGGGTGGCAAGGATTTATTTTCTGTGTTGTGTGATTTGCCACTTTTATCATTAAATATGTTTTTGCTACAAACTGAGTATGTATGTTCCATTTATATATATATATATATATATATATATATATATATATAATTTTTTTTTGGAAACAAATAAAAGCTGTTGTGCAAAAAAAAAAAAAAAAATAGTTAGGGAGGTCAGGGATAAGAAGGTGCTGATCAGGGCTTGTAAGAGATAATGGAGGATTAGTCAAGGATAAAGATACCACCCAACTCTACCACCTAAAATATTTTGAAATTTACTACTAAGATATTTAAGTACTGGTTGTCCATTATTCTTTTAGCAGATTAGGGAGCTTGACCCTAAAAGGTAGGTAGTGTTGGTGTGCAGAGGCGCCCATAAAGGAGAAGATGCTCCAAAATATATGTGAATATGGGTCTTTTCTGAATGCAATGTACTTGTTTAACACGCTAGCCACTTCATCAGGAAGGTGTGTTAAAACATAGGATATTTGTGGACTAAAAAGGAATACAATTAGTATCATAAAGGTGTTAGTTTGATACACTAGAATATGTATATATGTAATTATAAATAAAGAATTTATTAGAAGATGCTTAAAGTAGAACTATAGGCAAAAAAAATAATTTTAGACAGAGCAAGGAAGGGCTATAACTCCTGTCAGATTTTTTTCTGCCATCTGTGTCCCATTGCAGAGATTTCCCTTCACTTTCTGTTACTTAGACCCCTTTCACACTGGGGCGGTGCGCTTGCAGGACAGGAAAAAAATTCCTGCAAGCAGCATCTTTGGGGCACTGCAGGAGCAGTGTATACACCGCTCCTCCAACGCCGTTGCCAGTGAAATGAATGGGTAGCGCCTGCACACTGATTCGGAAGCGCCATGCCCCTTATTAGTGTTTAAAAGTGCCCTGCTGTGGCGTCATAACAGCGGTAAATTGCAGCTAAAACTATCAGCTCTTTGCCACTAACGCCCTGCCCGTCCCAGTGTGAAAGGGCTCTTAGTCAAATAGGAAGTGAGCGGAAATCCCTGCAAATTAAGGGAATTCCTTGGGGATCCCAAGGTCACCCGAACTAGTGTCCTCATTGGAAGATTTCCCCTCTATTACTTTATTGTGGAAAACACAAAAAAATTGGGATTTTCTTTTACTTTCACTTTCAATGATAATGGTAAACAGGACAAATAGAGAGGCTGAATCCCCCAGACATAGGACAGGGGTTCTAACCCCTCTTCACTCTATCCAAGACTAAGAAAAAAGGGATTTTATTAAAACTTACCGTAAAATCCTTTTCTCCGAGTTCACTGACAGATGCAGCTCTTCATTGACTTGTGGGGTTTATGCTTGTCCCACTAGGAGTTAACTAGGCAGGGAAAAGAACAGCTGGCCCCTCCCATGGGGCCGTCCTGTCTTCCCACATAAACCCTCCACATAGCATAGCTCAGCAGTTTGTACACAAGCCGCACAGAAAAACAGAGCACAGAGGGGTGGGTGCTGCGTCTGTCAGTGAACTTGGAGAAAAGAATTTTACAGTAAGTTTTAATAAAATCCCTTTTTCTCCTACGTTCACTGACAGACGCAGCTCTTCACTGACTTGTGGGGATGTCCCCAAGCTGTGTCAAAAAAGAGGGGTGGGTAAACGATAACAACTGTACCCAACAGAACCTCTTAAGGAGGCGCCAGACGCGCCTACACTGCCGCCTGCAAAACTTTGCGGCCAAAAGCAGCATCCGAAGATGCTAACACATCAACTTTATAAAACTTAGTGAAAGTGTGTACCGAGGCCCAAGTGGCCGCCTTGCACACCTGTGACACCGAGGCCTGGTGTCTGAAAGCCCAGGAAGTGCTAACAGCCCTGGTAGAATGAGCCGTGACTGGGAAGGGGGGAACCTTGCCCCGAACGGAATATGCGTGAGTCACGGTCTGTCTAATCCAACGAGCGATAGTAGCCGACCAAGCCGCCAAACTTTTTGCGCGGACCCTCTGTCAGCACAAATAAGGCATCAGACTTCCGAAAAGAAGCTGTAGCAGCTAAATACACTCGTAAGGCCCTCACTACGTCCAAGGCATGCAACTCAATTTCTCTTGGGTGCGATGGACGTGGGCACAAAGAAGGAAGAACAATATCTTCGTTAATGTGGAAAGAAGAAACCACCTTTGGAAGAAACGAAGGAGAGGGTCGCAAAACCGCCTTGCCCTTGTGCAGGACCAGGTAGGGAGACTTGCACGACAGTACTGCCATCTCAGACACCCGTCTGGCGGAAGTGATGGCTACCAAAAAGGCCACCTTCTGCAACAGCAGTTGTAAAGAAATCTCCCTGATTTTTTCATAGGGTGGTTTCTGAAGTACAGAAAGCACCAAATTCAAATCCCACGGGGCCATCTGGGCCTTCACCCGAGGCGCCACATGTCACACACCTTTTACAAAGGTACAAATCAGTGAGTGCGAAGCCAAAGGTCTCTGAAAAAGAATTGCCAGAGCCGATATCTGGCCCTTGAGAGTACTCAAAGCCAGCTTTTTGTTCAGGCTTTGCTGAAAAAAAGTCAGGACCCTAGACACCGCATCAGAGCAAGGGTTATGACCCTCAGCCTCGCACCAAGCTATGTAAGCCTTCCAGGTGCGGTGGTATATCTTGCAAGAAGTACACTTGCGAGCCTTTAACAAGGTAGGGATCACGGAGTCAGCGACTCCCCTGTCCCTCAGCACCTGGGACTCAATAGCCAGGCCGTCAAAGCCAGCGAGGGTAAAGCAGGGTGCAGGATTATTGGTATTCCCTCCTCTACTACCCTGCATAGCAATCGCAGTAGAAGTTTTATCAGAGGGAAGGCATACAGAAGGCGATAACGGCCCCAGGGGGCCACCAGAGCGTCCATGGCCACTGCCAACGGATCCTTCGTTCTGGACACAAAAGTCCTCACCTTGTGATTGAACTGAGACGCCATGAGATCCACGTCCGGCATCCCCCATCTGTGGCAAATCTGGTTGAACACCTCCGGATGGAGAGACCACTCTCCCGGGTCCAGCGCCTGGGACTGAGAAAGTCTGCCTGCCAGTTTTCCACGTCTGTAATGTAAATGGGGGAGATTGCCGGAACGTGACGTTCCGCCCAACGCAGTATCAGAGCTGCCTACGCCACAGCTGCTGGACTCCTTGTGCCGCTCTGATGGTTCACATATGCCACTGCTGTGGCATTGTCCGACTGAATTTGAATCGGACGACCCTGTAACCTCACTGTCCAGTGGCATAATCTCATTGCTCTCAGCTCCAGCACATTGATGGGGAGACGAGCTTCCTGTGTCGACCAACGGCCCTGGGCAGATAGCTGCCCCAGAATCCTGCCCCAACCTGAAAGGCTGGCATCTGTGGTGATGATCACCCACTGAAGGGGCAGGAACGACTTCCCCAGAGTCAACGCCGAGTCCCGAAGCCACCAGATCAGAGATGCCCTGGTCTGGGAGTTCAGGCGCATAGGTAGGTCCAAGGACCGGGAGACCTGTCCCACTGAGACAGAATCGCTCGCTGGAGAAGTCGAGTATGACTCTGGGCGTAAGGTATCACCTCGAAAGTCAAGACCATGAGCCCCAGCACCCGCATACAGAATCGTAATGAAGACCGTCGGTGCGACAGCAGGGACCGCACCGCAGACTGCAGTGACAGCAACTTGGCCGGAGGAAGGAACACCTTCGCCTGCTCTGTGTCTAGAATCAGACCCAGATACTCCAGGCGATGAGATGGAGAGACCGTCGACTTCTGCAGGTGGAGCAACCAGCCGAAGTCCTGTAGCGAGGTCATGGTGATTCTCACATTCTCCTCCAGAGCCGAGGTGAACTCTGCTCTCAGGAGCAGGTTGTCGAGGTAGGCTACTACGGCAATGCCTCTTTGTCGCAGTAACGCCAGTACCGGAGCAACCACTTTTGTGAAGACTTGAGGGGCTGACGCCAGACCAAAAGGGAGTGCCACAAATTGATAATGGATATCCCCCACTGCAAAGCGAAGGAAACGCTGATGCCGTGGGCAAATGGATACATGGAGGTACGCATCCCTGATGTCCAGAGATGCCAGAAATCCCCCCTGATGGAGGGCGGCCAGAACCGAGCGGATAAATTCCATCCGGAATTTTCGCGCCTTCACATACCGGTTCAGGGCCTTCAGGTCCAGTACTGGCCGGAACCCCCCCCCTTTTTTGGGGACCACAAACAGGTTTGAGTAGAAACCTCAAAACTTCTCCGCTGGAGGCACTGGCACAATCACCCCTTGGTCCGAGAGTGCTTGAACAGCCTGAAGAGGGCCTCCCGGCATGCCTGCGGGAGCCCTAAGTTCGATGGGAAGAACCTGTCTGGGGGTAGAGTGTTGAACTCTATCCTGTACCCGGTGGACACCCCTTCCCGGACCCATCGGTTGGAAATGCGAGCAAGCCACCGGTCTGCGAACCCCAGAAGACGTCCCCCCACCCGAAGTCCGGGTGGGGGCAGCCCATCAGGCCGAGGAGGGCTTGTCCTCAACCTTTTCAGTTTTGCGCTGCCAATGCCATTTACCGGCCCCTGCAGCAGCCTTACCGGGATGAACCCCTTTTCCTGTCGCGCCCGGGGCGCGAAAAAACCTCTTCTAACCCGAGGGAGGGGTCCCCTGTCTACGACGAAACTCACACCTCCAGGGCTCAGGGAGGAAAGTGCTCTTACCTCCTGTGAAGTCCTTAATGATCTCATCCAGCCGTGGACCGAATAGACGTCCACCGTGAAAGGGAAGGTCTGCGAGGCCTTTTTTGGACGCATGGTCTCCGGACCATGAGCGTAACCAAAGAATCCGTCTAAGGATGACGGCAAAAATTGCCATTCTGGACAAAATAGGCAATAAATCCACGGCTGCGTCACAAAGGTACTTGATGCCCTGAAGCAGAAAGTCAGCCCTCTGCGGTGCATCCATCAGACGGCCACTGTCCAGGTCATTCTGGAGCTCCGCCATACGTTCAGACAGATATTGCGCCGCCATGGCGGACGCCAGAGCTGGCCGCAGAGCTGAGCCTGCTACTAGGAAGAGAGTTTTTAACAGCGCCTCTGTCTTCCTGTCAGCTGGGTCCTTAAAGGAAGGGGCCCCTTCCAGAGGAATGGTTGTTGCCTTATTCGGACGAGCTATCTGTGGGTCCACCACAGGCGACTCCCATTTTTTCAAAAAGCTTTCCTCAAAGGGATAGCGAGCGGCAAAACGTTTGGACAGCGAAAAAGAATGCTGCGGACACTGTCATTCACGATAAATCAGATGATCAAAGAATTGATCGTAGGGATAAGCCTTGGGGGCCCTGGGGGGCCTAGTGGACCCACACACATACGCACATATCTGCGATTCACCATCTTGGCTCAGTTGCAGCGTAGTGCGAACACCAGTGATAATGGCGGAAACCAGCGCAGCCGCCGCCCCCTGATCCTCTTCTCTGTCCGAGGGGCCCAGTTCACCGTCAGAGAGGTCCACTGGGGTCCCTGTGGCCCCCGATGCCACTTCCGGATCAGAGTCCTCCCCTGAAGAACAAGGGGGAGGGAGACGCTTCTGAGGGGCCTGATGGGCGACCTCCGCCCGGGGAAGGAACTCACTAAAGACTGCCCACAGCTGGTCCAAAAAAGCCCCTTGCGCAGATTGCGCCAACGCTGGGTCCTCCCCAGCAGGTTCAGCAGTATAGTCTGCCATCGTTCTTCCCCTTAAATCACTCTTAGTAACACACAGGTGTATACCAAAACTTGAGGCACCCCCACACAGTCTCACACCACCGCCCCACAGCGCACCAGGGAAATCCAGGAGGACTGCACCCGCCGCCACCAGCACCCACAGGAGAGCCCAGCTATACTTGCTGTTTGTTGCCTGTAACTTTTGAGGATCGTCAGAAGAGCCACGCCGTCAGGAGCACACACCATTCCAAAGAGAAAGCAAAACGTTTTAAACACGTTTTTGCAGTAGCAGGGGACACCAAGATGACCGCCGATGAACACTAGGCCGAAAACCATCTGCAGGGAACGCGCAGTACCGCAAACGGCCGCTCTGAGCGCTAGAGGGAAAGCTCCATAGGCCCAGCATGTTCGCGGCTACGGCAAAATGGCGGCGGTCCACCGCAAAATGGCGGCCGATCGCCGCATGGTGGCGAAAATTCAAACGGACGGCGCCAATGATCGGGTGCGGTGCGGGGGGGGGGGTGGAGGGGTGGGAAAGGGGGTGAAAATGGGCCCACGCGCCCCTACCAGTGGCTACCCAGAAATTTTTTTATTTTTTTTTTAAGTCGTCGGTCCCCCCTCCGCCCCTGAAAAGGGGGGAAGGGAGGAACTCTCACTTACCACTCCCGTCGAGCACAGTGGGTAGCCACCCGTTCGCAGACCTTCCGCCCTGCCTGGACGGGATGCTGATGGCCAGAAATCACCCCACCCGAATCGCAATCCGGGATTGGGTTCAGATGGGGGTCACCCCAGGCCGCCCGCACGGAATGGGCATGATGCGGCGGGTCCCTGTACCGCGGGACTGGCTCACATCGGTCGGCCAGGCCGGGGAAAGTACAGAGCCCGAGCGACTCTCTATGCCCCGGCCGGCTTCTTGATAGCAGATTCATTGCTTGATAGAAGTAAAATAAAGATAAAAGATAAAAAACAAGAAAAAAAAAAGGTCACAATCAGGACCACAGTCCCCTAAAGGGAAGCCAGGTCAACTCCTTGCAAACTAGGCATTGAAAACTGCTGAGCTATGCTATGTGGAGGGTTTATGTGGAAAGAGAGGACGACCCCATGGGAGGGGCCAGCTGTTCTTTCCCCTGCCTAGTTAACTCCTAGTGGGACAAGCATAAACCCCACAAGTCAATGAAGAGCTGCGTCTGCCAGTGAATGTAGGAGAAAAATGTTTTGCCTTTATTTATACTTTAAGATCTTTATTCCTTGGGAACATATACTGTATGCACAATATTTTTCATAGATATGCATAATAATAGATATGGATACAAAATATATAAAACTCTGTAAAAAAAAAAAAAATATATATATATATATATATATATATATACTGTAGATATATTTAATTCAGCTAGAGTTTCATTTTATAAACTATCCAGATAGGACTGGTATTCATGCTTATGGGGTTACTAATGCGTGGATTGTACTAGATTGTAGTAATTTCATTTGATGGGTCAATAAGTGATTTTATTTGTAGCAGACAATATTCCCTTATAGAAGAGTATAAACATGGTCTAGTAGTAAATGACTGAGATACTGTACATGAAACAATATCATTGGGATTAATTTTGCATGATAATATAAAAAATGACCATATAACTTTAAGAGCACTTGAATTTTTTTCACATAGAGCACGTGTACCAGTTGAAGCGATGCATGTGCTTTCTCTTCAAGTTGATGGCCAAAGTGTATGGAGGATGACTTCAGGATCACAAAGCTCAGTAATTGTGCATGCATGGTACAGGGCATTGGAAAATGGAGGGTGCAGGCATAGTGATACTTTTTCTTACTGGAAATATTCCCCTCCCATTGCACACATAACAATTAGTAAGCATCCCCTAATGATTTCTTGTAATACTTCTGTTATGTATTATTATTACTATTACTATTATTATTATTTTAGATGTATCAAACCAATACTTTTATGAAACCATGTATGTTCCTTTTTAGTCTACAAGTATCCTATAGCTTTTTGCTTTAGTGCCTTAACACAGCTTTCTCATAAAGTGGCCAATGGAAGCCACAAAATGTGATGATGTGTTACATGTGCATCCTGCGATCAATAGTGACCAAAATTCACGTGCCAGAGATTTTCAGGCATCTCCATCTTTATGGGCAACCTGGCAAACCACCGCATCCTACTTTTTGGGTTTTGGGCCATGCTCCCTAATCAAAATATTAGGGGAACACACACCTTTCAGTGCAGAATTCTGTGGAGGCACCCTGACAAGCATAAGGATGTGACCTCCCTCTGTGTGACAGTGATATTCTCCATATGCCCAACATACAGGTTGCATGCTCCCTGCTCCAGGCTTCTTGCAACCTCCCAGATGAGAGTATTCGGATATGTAGTGCTACGCCCTAGAGGGCCACTGGATTTTGGGTCCCCCTATTCCTGCACAGCCAGGCAACATGCAATTTCAAATCTAATTCAGAGACACGGAAGCAGTTCAAGGGCTTGTTTTTGAACAACAGGACAAAAAATGAGGACAACAAATGAGCACAACTTCCTTCTCTATGTACACCTCAAAAAATGACAAACCATTGACTGTATTTCCTTTGGAACAGCAACAGTCTTTCTGGAAATGGCAATGGAAATTACACGTCTCCTTGGTGGAATTCTAGAGAATTCCCAACTTGTAGTTGCTCTATGTCCACTCTCTTGAAAATTCCAGCCCACCTGGCTGCGTGGTGAAATGTCCCAGGACTAGGGAGACATGGTTTTAGCTTGCTGGCACTATCTCAGAAAGCTTGCTACATATTGCAAAAGACTAAATGTATAAAATGCAATCAGCGCTGCCAGTAAGAGAAAAACCACTTAAATTATTATAACATAATAATAACCCACTGCCAGCTGAACATCAAAGGCGATCAACCTCTATAACTTGTAATAAAAAATCAGAAGCAGCGCAGTCCTTATAATAATCAACACATAAAGTCCAGAGTATATGTGAACTGATTGCAGTCTATTCCACCAGTGCTCAAACGGTTAAATCACAGACTGTGAGACAAATCCTCCACCAACAACTACTGCGCTCACCTCCCAGTTTGACCCCAGTTTCACTAGAGGGTCAAACTCGCATTGCAATTGTAGTGACAGATCCCGTCCAGATCTCCTTATCTACTTCCACTCCGCACAGCTCATCACAAATCCGGCGGTCAGATGGTAGCATATATATAAGAGGGGAGATAGACTAAGTGCAGACCGTTTTGAACGTATAAAAAGTCTTTATTATACACAGTCTACTCACATCATCCTTGATAAAACTCGTGCTTTCAGGGGAAATCACCAGGAAGTCTCCCTGCTCTTAATCTCGCTCCTTCGCTCCTCACAGCGGCAGCGGGTGACGTTCTGATCGGTTCCTTCCCCGTACGCGTTACGGCAGGATTGCCTTCCTCGGCGGGGTGGAGCCTCTAACGTCACCACGCATCAGCTGTGTTTATATAGAGACCTTCATATACATGGGGGCCGACCTACGATCAGCTCGCCCAATGTATGTGCTCACATGCACTAAAATAAAGGTTTTCTTAAAACGAATCTGCACACTAAGTATATGCACAAGCTATCCTAATTATCCAAATACCACCAAGGCGAGACAGTGATATCTAGACAATCATATACCGTGCTAATTAAAATTTTAATGTATTGTACCAAACTTCCCATA